>NJDD01000105.1:873727-890499 GCA_002245505.1 Calephelis nemesis | reverse complement strand
GCATTGTCGTGATGAAGGAGGATCCTGCTGCGAGGTCGTTTCTCTCGAACTTTTTCCAAGACAAGTGGCAAACAGTTGTTAGTGTACCACTCTGCATTAACCGTTTTTCGATCCTCTAAGACAACTGTCGCGTAATGACCTGTCTTTCCGAAGAACGAGGCCACCATCTTTTTTCCAACACTTCGACCTCTCTTCACTTTAGTTGGCAACTCTTCGGAAGGAAACACCCACTGAGCAGACTGTCTTTTGGTTTCCGGATCATAACAGTAAATACAGCTTTCGTCACCCGTTAGTATATCGAACACAGCATTTGAGTCACCTCCCTTAAATTTTTGGATCATTTCTCGGCACCAATCAACACGGCGGAGTTTTTGAGCCTCGGTCAAATTATGCGGTATCCAGCGGGCACAAAGCTTCCTGACCGCTAAATGTTCATGGAGGATTTTGTGCACTTGACTCATACCTATGCCTAGACTTGTCCGAATCTGCTGATAGGTCACTCTTTTGTCAGTCTCTATCATACGCCGCACAACACTGATATTGTCTTCAGTCGTCGCTGTAGAAGGCCGTCCCTCACGCAAATCATCGGTGAGATTAGTTCGACCACGTTTGAATTCATTAAACCAGTTGTAAACTGTGGCACGAGATGGGGCTTCATCGTGAAAAGCCAATCGAAGTCTATCATAACTTTTTTGTTGACTTATATGACATCGAAAGTCATAAAAAATCATTGCACGAAAATTTTCTCGGCTTAAATTTATTCTGACGTGCACAGACAATTTTCAATTTGCCGCCAAATTGTAAAACAAATGACAAATGAATCAAATGTATACTCAATATTATTGGTAAAGAGTTCTATTTTCAAAATTTAAACTTATTTTTTTAATATAATGCTTTTAAATTGCCAGTTCTAAAAACTTTCAGTTTGGCCCTCGTAGTATCGTCTCTCTGGTCTGGCGGTTCGGCGTCGGACTTAAATCGTTAAAGTCCCGAATTCGATCCCAGAGTCGGGCAATAACAAATTATAAAAAAATGTGTATTTTGAATTCGGATGTCGATAGGCTTGCCACCTATCATATTGTGGGACTCAATGACTTCGGCTAGTCGGGGGTGTCCCTGGTTATGCCTCAGCCTACCCCTTCGGAGACATGGGCGTGAAGATAACTATTACTTACTTACACTTACTTACTTTAAAACCTGGCATCTTATGCTTTTTTACGATATTTTTTTAAACTACAATGGCACCCCCGACTAACCGAAGACACTAAGTCCCACAATGTGATATGTGGGGTTTGGCTTATCGCGGGTGCTCTGGTTGTGCCTCAACCTACCTCTTTAGGTATGTAGACGTGAACATATTTATTTAAACTAATACTAAGATACGCTACTTTCTCAAAACTATAATTGTTATAAATCTCTCTAACAGCAAGTCGACTTTTTCCTCTAACAGGATATCAACAATATACTCTACAATATAGCGATGTTATTATTAATATTCTCGTGTTACATCAAATTAGCAATATGGTGTTCATTATCACAAGATCGATGATGATCCACCGCCATTACGGAGCTGCTGGGTAATGATTGATGGACAACTAGCCTGAGTGTTTAAATAATGAACTTGCAATATATACCACCTATAAACTATTTATTGCTACCGTGGTCCAGTGGTCTTCATATTTTTAAATGAAGAAATACTTGTACTGTTTTACGTATCACTTATATTTTATTATTTTATAAATAGCCTACCGGTTTCGCTTTTTACAGCATCATCAGGGCTAGAACTTAAATTACTCCAGAAATTAAATTACTCCAGTGGTCTGGTATTGAAGTCGAATACACGAGACTTCAGGTTTGTTTCCCATGTTGGGCAACTTAAAATGTGTTTTTTTTTAATCTGAAAGAAAGAATCTCAATGGAAGTCGTGTTTGTTACACTGTTTATAAACTCAAGAACGGCTGAACCAATTTACCAAAAAATTGATGAGAAGGCAGCTTAGGACCAGGAGACGGACATAAGATACTTTTTAAACCGTTCGACTTCGCAAAAGCTAGAAAAAACTACATTTCAAGTTTCCCTACAAAAACTTAGTGGGTGGAACAAAGTTTGTCGGAACAGCTTGTTTCTTAAAAAACAACGTTGGTTTGGTTAATGATTAGTTAACCACCTATTGCAATGCAAGACTAATTAGTACTTTTGGCTAATCGTGGGCACCCTGGTTGTACTTTATCTAAATCTTCGACGGTACAGAAGTGAAGATATTTACTTAAAAATAAATGAAATGTTAATAAGATAGCGAACCAGCAGACGGCTGATGGTAAACAACTAACCCCTTTGACACCAAATATGTTACTGGTGCGTCGCTTATATGATCGGAACCTAAAGCCGCTTGTGCAATTTAGCTGTTTAACTTACGCTCCATCACTAGCACAATAATGACGAGAACTGATGTTATGTTAGCAGGAATAGAGAAGGCGGTGATTTCAATCCAGATGAGTTGCTGCAAAGTACTTAAGTTACGACTGCATATACCACGAGCGGACAATGAGGTTGCCACATCCTGACTTTGTCTGAATCTAAAATTATTCGGAGATCGATTTCGCAGGAAACTCTTAGACGAACTCATACAAATTGATTTGTCTTATATATATATAAATCAACTTCTGTTCGTAAGTCTTGCTAAAAGTTGAAAACGGCTGAACCAATTTGACTACTTTTGGTTTAGAATTATTTGTTTAAGTCCAGGGAAGGTTCTTTTTTTATGTTATGGGAAGGCAAACAAGCAGACAGATCCCCTGATGGCAAGAAATTCACGCCGCCCAGAGACACCAAAGATGGTAATGGTGCGCTGCCAACCTGAGGTCAGGATGTAAGGCCTCGAGCAAAAGTAAGTCCACCGGCTACCTCATCCTCCGAACCGAAACACGTCATGACGTTATGGCGGCAGGAATAGGTAAGGCGGTGTGGTACAATTCCGGGCGAGTCGCTGCGAAACTCTACCACTTAGTCAGATATCACGGTGTTGCTGATGATAAGCCTATGCTCGCCTTTTACGAGCTGCCTGGCAAGAAAGGCAGATGGTCTATTCTGCAAAGGAGCCCGGACCAACACGGGGAAAGAGGGGTTCAAATATAGGAAAAAGGGAAAAACTGCTCAGAAACTAGGAAAAACAACATTATAATATTTCCGAACGAAGTTCGCCAGATCCTCTACCATGAGTTTACGGCTTATCAAGTTTACTATATTCGCTACCGTCTCTATAAATTATTTGTACGAAAACATTGAACAGCGCCTCTATCGGTAATTAAGAGAAACACATTTTTAAACCAAAAGTGTCATAGATTTCGACACGTAACTAACCGAACGTAACCTATACCAACTCATGGTAAAGGCTCTGGACAGCTAGTCTTAAATTAATAGATAAAATATTACACAAACGGATCTAAAACCCAAAGTAAGCAAGTTATATACTTGTGATATGAGTAATACATAGAACGATTCCAATAAATAGAAATGCTGAAATAGATACCAGTACAACGTTTAATAAATACCAGACCCTGAATTACAGACATCTATGTTTAACACACAAACGCCTGCTCCCGTCCGGAATCAAACCCAAACCTCGCAGTTGATCAGCGGAGTCAGTACGCTAACCCCTCAACCCATGAGGCCTTAAGTCTTCATAAAATCGTCCGATGAACAATTTGAATACAAATGAATTATTTTATTTCAAACCAGTGACCCGCTGCTTCCGTATTCATAGCGGCCATGTTGGACAGCTGTACGGTAGTTACATATTGATGACGTCATCGCTCCCTCCACCAATCAAGGCTAATTCTGATGGATTGCCCGGTTACTGTTGCATACAGCATAGTACGAGTTTTGGATTGCTATACCTATTGTATTACTGGTCGTTGCCCGCGGCTATCCTTGCTTGTTTAAGTTATTTAGATGATTTTGGACCCATAGCCAGGAATCCTGCAGTATTTTTCCCCTTTTTCGCATTTGACCGCCTCGTTGGTCAAGTGGCTAGCGTACACGCCTAACTACATCGACCAACCGCGACGTTCGGTTATGATTCCCAACGTGGGCAGGCATTTGTGTGCTGAACATTTAGATGTCTGCATTTCCGGGTCTGGGTGTTTATTAAATTTATTCTGGTATCTATTTAGGTATTTCTATGTATTAGTATCGTTGACTAACACCCATAACACAATCATATAATTTGCTTACTTTGGGGTTAGATTAAATTTGTGTGACTTGTCCAAGGATATTTATGTATTTATTTTCAAAGTTGTTGAATTTCGTGTAAATATTCAGTAACATTCGTCAATTAGTCAATCCATAATGTCAGCGCTTGACGATGAAGTGTTCCATATCTTATCTTACCCAAAACGGAACACGACAATGACAAGCATTGACGTTATTGCGACAGGAATTATATCACCCAGACAAGGGGATATCTATATTTTTAAATAAAAAACACTTGTACTGTGTTACGTATCACTTAAAATTTATTATTTTGTAAATAGACTACCGGTTTCTTTATTTAAAAATATGAATATTTAAAAGTTTCACCAAGCGCCGACTATGGAAAATATCAAATATAAGAGGATATATGTCTGCTATAAACACCAGACATGGGATTGCTAAACCACAGCTTAAACAAATCAGTTAAACACAGCTACCATTAATTCATGCTGAAACTATTTCAACGTCCAGTTAGCGATATTGGGTGCAGAAACTTAACGTAACAAATTTGAATTTAGAACTAAACTGAAATCAGTTAAGCCGAGTCTCGCCGCGGATTGGCGGACTGAGCTATGACGTCATCAATACCCGTCTCTTGACCAACCGCAACTCTCCTGGGGAAAAACGATTTATTTGTATTTTGGTTGTTGTGAAGTAGTTAAACTTTTAATAAGATAAAACAGCGAACATGTTTGTTAAGAGAAAAACGTACTCTCAAACATATCCCCTCACGCCCCTATCCCCGAAGAAGTAGGCCGCGGCACAACCTACTGGTAATAAACAGATTTTCTAATGGCCATAAACCGCATTGCATATACTCGTAGATACTAAAGGTACGTAGCCCACCTGAGGCTGTTGTCTCAAACTAATTGCGTAAGATTTTTATATTTAAGTTTGATTTTAATTGCTCAGTTTTCTTCGAAGAGATTTAAACATTAAAAGATAAGCAATCTAACTGCTATCCTAAGAAAGTATCTTCACGCCCATATCCCCGAAGAGGTAGGCAGAGGCACAACCTAATGGTAATTAACTGATTTTCTAATGGTCATAAACCGCGTTGCCTGTAGACCCTAAAGGTAATGGTGCGTAGCCAACCTGAGGCTGTTGTCTCAAACTTATTGCGTAAGATTACCACCTGTCTCTGCAGACAAGAACACGATAGTGGTGAGCAATGACGCTATATCGTAAGAAATATGTACCTAAAGCAGTGATACAAACTCGGAGGGGTAATCATAAAACTTTACCAGGTAGATATCAATTTTTGTATTGATTTTACAATTTCATGCATTTATCAATATTTTTTGTTTTAATGGTAACTATTTTTTATTTAAGTATTTCAATTATTTTAAGGTTAATGAATGGAAGCCAGACAGGTTTGTCAGTATCTTGAGGTCTGGCACTCGATACTCTCTACCTAACCCGTAACGGAATTGGCGCGAAGATATGTATGTGTGTATGTTTCTATTAGTATCTATACTAGCACACATGATATTTTGGAATGTTTTACATTAGATCCGGCAGACTGCGCTACAATCGCAGCATCAAATATTACGTAGTAGTTGTTTTTATCAAGCTATACGAAGTTTGACGGGTCGGCTAGTATATGATATAAAAGAAAGTCGTGTTAGTAACACGATTTATAACTCAAGAACAGTTTTACCGATTTGGATGATTATTAGTGATTAAGTAGTTTAGAATCAGGAGACGGCCATAGGAACATCGTTTACTACGAAATACAAATTTGCAAGACAAATTACTCAATTTTTCAAGAGGCGTTTGAGGTAATTGTTTGGAAAAATTCTATAGACCTTCTAAGTTACAAGCCGAGTGTATTTCGTACATTTATCAGAAAGGGATAACTAGACACTTGCATGTTCATTCATTCATTATGAGGGCAAGCTTACTGTCAAAGAACGTCTATATAAATGAGAAAGACATGACATAATATATATGAACTTAATTGTTAGGACCATGTTGGGACTAGGGACACGAGAAAAGTATCGATACCTTGTGGTATCGAGTATTTTACCTTTCGATACCGATACTTTTGTACTCTATACTTTGCATTCGATACTTTTACTCATTAAGTACTTTTCAATAGGTATCGTATCGAATAAATCTTAAAATTGCCCATTTAAAACTTGCGATCTTATGTTCAATCGTGTCGTGTTCAAACCAATCACTCACTCCGAGCCCGATCTAGCCCTTTTTTGGAGTCTTCAAAAGCCCCAATTCAAAAATTGAGGTGGCAACACTGTTCAAAGTACTTCATCTTCATTGTACCCCGAAATAAAGGATGAACTAAGCTATTATTTGTCTGCACAGGTTTCACCACTATCCTTAGATCCTTTGACACAGTGGGAAGATATGAAACTTGTTTTTCCAAAATTATACAAGTTGGTACGAGAATATTTATCAATTCCAGCGACGTCAGTGTCATCGGAACGTTTATTTTCAAAAGCAGGAAGTACCATAACAAAAATCAGAAACCGCCTATCGCCAAAACGGCTCGAAAAACTTTTATTTTTAAGTGATTGTACGGAGGAGGAATGGGAACTTTGATGTGTTCATGTTTGCCTAAAGATTGTTTTGTGCCTATCCTTTTTTTATAAAGTTTTAATTAAAGATATTTTTTTTATTATTATTGTACTAGCTGTTACCCGCGGTTTCACCCCCCCTGTTTAGGAAAAGTACTCGATACTTTGAGGTATCGATACTTTTATTACGATACTTTTCTTTCGATGCTACTCATGAGTACAGTATCGATACTTTCTTTTCGATACCGTGTCCCTAGTTGGGACATTTTAAAATCAAAAAATGACAGTTATGTGTATCATTATGACACAAGAAAGATTATTTGGAGTTTTGGCGCCATCGAGAGAAAAGATGGTCGAAGTTTTTTCATAATTATTGAATTTCGTGTTGACATTGAGTGAAATTAGTCAATTTTGGTGGCATTTTGTATAATTTTGTTCAGTGAAAGTGCACAAATGAAATGATCATAAAGAAATTAGCGTATCGTGTATTTCCTCGTTGCCGCCAAATCTCCTTACATGAGCTTGTGTAATGAGGCCGCCGCTTTACCCAAGAGCTTGACATGACTTACTAACGACTTGTGACTGATGACTACCTAATTACACCTCATTGATATTAAATTTGATGCAAATTTCTACTTGATGAATGGCAAAATACTAACGTGAAGGCCAAAACTTAAAGAAAGAAAAAGAAAGATTATTTGTATGAATTTGACACATGCATATACTTAGAGTATTGTAGTCTTTGCATATACTGACATACGTCGAATCACTGAAAGAAATTTCCAATGAAATGGAAGAAGAAACATAGAAAATTAAATGCAAACATCAGAAGGACCAGAGTTATAACTAAAGACCGGATTATATGCAACATAAAAAGCTTGAAATATGTATGCAAATATACATGAAAAATGTTTTTTTTTGTTAGCGCTTATATTTTCTGGCAAAATTTCCGCCGGCCCAACTATCAGCTTGACACAGGTGAACAAATAACATGCGCGTGGGTGGAAGGAGTAGTACTGTCTCTTTTATTTTATTACACAACAAAAAACGCGCGGCTGCTGATTGCGCTACGCTAAAAAACACTGTAAATTATAGTGATAATATGCATCATCAAAAGATCTTAGGAAACATATGCTATTAGTGTCGTAAATGCCTTAAATAATAGCATATGCAAATATACAATTGCATATTATCCGGTCTCTAGTTTTAACAAATTTTTTGCTAAATTTGAAGGTATGACGTAGCGCAGTTTTCTCAAAACTTTTTAAGTAAGTTGACTAATGGTTAGCAGATTCCATAAATGTATATAACACGCCTTGATATATTCTTGGAAATTGCAAATAGGTTTTTTTGCATTGAGCTAATTTACATAATCATTTCCAAAACTCAAAACTCTGCAGTGGCGATTATTCAAACAAACCGAGCGTTCTTCATAATAGGGAAAACATTTATTGAACTAATATCTCTACGCAGCTACAAAGGGTCAACTCGACCCGAAAGTACTCGGTCATCTGCGATCCGAAATGATGTATGTAACATATGGGAAAAATAAAGTCCCTATTTTTATCTCTTTCCTTGCCTATGCTATAATTAACATATCTAGATGAAATAATGGTGCACAGTTGATGGCATTTTTACTGATTGCGTAATTTGTCAACTAAGTATATTTTTTACGGACATGACAGATCTATTTCTGGCTGAAATGTTTCTTTGACAATGAGTTTGAAATTAATTTCCAATTAAGACTGTAGCAAATGCGAAACCTCTTCCCAAAAAAAAATTTTCTATTCTATCGAAAATAAAGTTTTTTACATACATACATATCTTCACGCCTAGTCCCTTACGGGGTAGGCAGAGAGTATCGAGTGCCAGACCTCACGATCCTGACAAACCGATTGATCTGATCGTGAAATGTCAGCCTTGGTCTCCCCGGGTACCTACATCCATCCACATTCGCATTGTATATCTGTCATTCTTTCCACATGACCTAACAACCCTTTCGCATTTTAACGCCAACACTTTCTTTCAATCCCACTCTTTCTCGGATCTCACTGTTACGAATGCGGTCAGCGAGCGTTACACCACAGATTTTCCGTAGTGCTCTCATTTCGACCGCATTTATCCTACTTTCATGATCTTTCTGACATACCCAACTCTCGCTTCCATACAATAACGTTGGGATTAGCACAGAATTATGCAAAGCGAGTCTAGCTCTATTCTATCGAATATAAAAAATACAGTATAACAAACAGTCTATAATAAGTGCATTACTCATCATTATAAGTGGCTTCCTTTTTTAATAAAAAAATTTACCAACAACATTTAGCGGTGCGTGTAAGAAAGCTACGGAAAGACGAAGGCCGAATGTTTATTGTGATTTCGTTCGACTTACAAGTCCCTGCAGTCTAGCAGTCCGGTGTTAGACTTAACAACATGAGGTGCCGAGTTCGATCGGACAACAAAAAAAATGTGTATATATAACAATGGTGGCCGGAATTTAATATGTGACCGACAGGCGGTATGCCCGTCAGCTGTACCGTTATGTAACTAAGTGTTTTCGGCTCGTCGTAGATGCTTTGGTTGTACTTCTTGGCTACCACTTCGGGAATATCGGCGTGAAGACAACTTTTTTAAATGGATTACACTGCGAATAAACACTCTTTAGAAGTTCTTACCCATTCCAAAAAAAGTTAGCAACGCCGCTAAAGAAGTTTTCACTTCAAAAATCATACAATCGATCTACCTTTTAAATCATGTATAATAAATTATGAAACTTATGTTCATAAATAAATAAAATGTTTATTAAAAATGTAAATAAGTGCTGCGATTTAAATGTACATTTTTATAGAAATATGTAACTTCATAAAATTTAACTAAATATTTGCACACCACAATGTGGTAGAATATGTGGTATTCTTAAATATCTTTATAACAACTTTTAACACACATATTCCGCAAATAAACAATTTTCATTTAATTTAATTTAAATTAATTTCATTTAAGTTCATTTTATTTTATTTCATTTTCATTTCATTTCATTACTTTCTCTAACCTTCTCTAATTTGGAGTCGGTTGAAATGTAATAGTTTGTAATAAAAAGAGCAAAAGTTTGTAATAAGTACAGCCCCAAAATAGTAGAAACGTTGCAATATTAAGAAAAAAGATTTCTTGTTATACCACAGTCAGTAAGCCTTTACGCTAAAACAAAAGACGCAGTCAGCGAGGCGGAGAGACCTATCACTTAATGAGGCAGCCGTCTAGTCATTAATTCAAGGACCATCAAAAGAATGGAGAGCCCTTAGCCCTAGACGCTCTCGATATCGGCATATATATCGACGGAATTGTTGAAATTTCGAGTTTTTCACGTGAAAATAAATTACTTTTTTATGGGAGAAAACAGCGAAAAAGAAGAAGGATTTACATCAGATAAGAAACAATAGTAGCCTTTAGAAACCATAGATAATAAAAATTGCTAACCTGTGGGTAAGCAAAGTAATGGTATGCTAAATTTAATAACTATTCGACGCGGCCGAAACACACCGGTGACGTCTTTGATGTCCATAGGCCATGGTTGTTCTTACCTTCAAGACCCGCGTTCTTGTTTGCTTCAACCAATTAAAAAAACGTGTATGTGTGTGTCTGTATTAGTGTAGACAAGTTAGAAATAAAACTTCTTTATGACAATATTTTTAACTTCAAAAAACGACTTTCCCCCTTACTAATAATACTTACGCGCCCGTTGATCTGTTGTGTACCTTCACATTCGCTAACAAAAAATAAAGTTACACACCAGATCAACGAGTACATAAGTTTTATTACTACTTTTCCCCGTGTTGGTCCGGGCTCCTTTGCAGAATAGACCATCTGTCTTTCTTGCCAGGTAGCTCGTAAAAGACGAGCATAGGCTTATCATTACTAACACCGTGACATCTGACTATGTGGTAGAGTTTTGCAGCGACTCCCCCGGATTGGTACCACCGCCTTACCTATTCCTGCCGCCATAACGTCATGACGTGTTCCGGTTCGGAGGGTAAGGTAGCCGGTAAACTTACTTTTGCTCGAGGCCTAACATCCTGACCTCAGGTTGGCAACGCACCATTACCATCTTTGGTGTCTCTAGGCGGCGTGAATTTCTTACCATCAGGAAATCCGTTTGCTTGTTTGCCTTTCTATAACATAAAAAAATAACTAAAGGGGGTTTGTAGCTATAACAATAGTTATAGTTAGAAATGTAAGTACCTTAACGCCCAATATTAATAATCAATCCTAATCCAAATCTTGCTGTCCAAGATTGATATTTTGATCCATTTTTATGATATCGCTCGCCAATAACATATCTGGGGACAGGATGAATATGGCAATTAGGTATAGGATAGGCCGGCGGATAAGCAGCTATCTAGATTGCTTGAAATCCATCTTTAGAGAAATATTATTAACATTGGCCGTAAGAGTTCTCCGAGCTACGATCTCGAGCCACTCTGCGAGCTCGCTTGTAGATATAATGGCAGGCGAAACAAAAATCACGAAAAAGTGCAGAATTAAGGGTCCATGTACGCTAAAATACGTCAGCAGTATAATGTTTTTTTAATACAAAGCAATCATGGATCTTGACAAAAATACACAAGATTAACATGAATATGCGTTATAAGACTAGTGTTTCCAGAACACGATTCATTTCACTTTGCGCGATAGAAAAAAAAGGGTAACCCTTTTTTGAAAGCAAAACCCGACTGTCTACTTCAATTATGAAAATATCGACACCAGATTTAACATAAACTTAGATAAGTACTATACCTAAAAGATAAGTGTTTCAGTTTTTATAATTTTTTTCAAATTACTTTTATAGTGTCAAAAATAGTGATTTGTCACTTAAGACGTTTACTTTACAGCGCAATATTTCATAGTAATAATGGAACGGGGGAGTGCGGCGATTGGCTCTTCTGGCTGACAAGTATGGTGCCTTAAATTCGGCGATAACATACTGTGAGTTTTGCTTTGGAGTGTCTCTTGTCTAGAGGTCAATGAACGTAACAGAGAAATGCGAGGGCAAATATCTTTTATATATCGCTAAAGAAGTTTTACTTCAAAAAGTTATGACTTGGTAACATTTTAAGGGCTCACTGATTTTGGACTTTCTGAGTTACGGTATATATGGAATACGTATCTAGAAGTCTGGAATATCGCATAGCACGGATACCTTACTAGTGTTTGAATACCAGGCGTTTCAAACCCTGCGGTTTTGTGGTCAGTACGAGTGCGGTCGCTTTACTGAAACACTAGATATACCAATAACTAGCTTAGATATTTAGAACAGGTAAAACAGTAATGTAGCTAACCAGCTTTTCTTTTTAACCAAGTTCAAAAAAAACGAGAAGGTTCTCAATTCGACCGGTACATTTTTTATGTGTCTACACCGATTTCTCCAAGGTTTCTGAACCGATACGTAATCGATTGAAAAAAAGGCAATAATTGTGTTATCAATTTATTTTTTATTCAAGAACAACTATATAATGTAATAGGGTGTTAAAATTTCAAATACTTCTCCTGAAAAATCACGACAGATGCATAAGTGAAGTTATTGCACCGGAGGTACGATATTTTTGAAAACTTGATATTAAAATATAAATTTGTTTAAGAAAAATTGTGATGTGTACATGCTGTAAACACAAGGAATAAAAACAATCTTGTTGTGCATAAGTCTCGTCTTTACAGAATCAGTTATTCTTTCATGGGCCAATGCAACGTTTTTACAATACACTTCCCGAGCATATCAAAGACTTACCATTTATTAATTTAAAAAATGTATAAAGATGAAGTTGTATGGTAAGGGTTATTATAAGATTTCAGAATATTTAGGAGACAGAAATGCTTGGGATTATATTTCTGCAAATTATTTGTAAATGTAATAAACTTTTGTAAATTAGATTTATGAGAAAAAAGACAAGCCCGCTGAGTTTCTTTCGCCGGATCTTCTCAGTGAGTGGCCGCGTTCCGATCCGGTGGTAGCTTTTAGAATTATATATACGCGTTACAGGAGTCTTTGTATAGATCTAAGTAATAAAAGCTATTTTGAATTTGAATTTGATAATAACGATAAAAGATTTTTTGTTGTTTGATGCGGAACAGCTCCGAATTGGTCCCTTAAAATTTTATTCAGGTAGGCCCATTAGTTTTTTTTATTTTATGAGCATTTTTAATCTACTTTCACCCATACCGATGTTTATTTTTATAAAATTTAATAATATCAGCAATAAACAAAAAAGCATTTAATAAAAATTAACGTTAATAAAACTCGACTTCAAAACTAAAAATTAAAAAATGATATTGATTTAATATTAATAATATACTACTTATTATTTATACGTGACATTTACTGATAGGTTTGAAGTCGGTGCCAAGCCAATTTAAAACATCCTTATTATATAATTATTTTAACTTTTTGATAACTCAATAGTTGTTAATTTTTTTCTGATAGTGTAAAAGGCAATTTTGATCTAAATTATACGCATAACGCATCTGACAGATTTGTTTGATTAAGGGTTAATACTGTATTGTTAAAAATATGTTCTGAAGTAACCCTTCATTTTACTGTTTTAAGTAAACACAAAAAACGGTTATTGTGGGTTATTCTTTAAAGATAGACATATACCACCGCTTACTTTTTTTGAGATCTAACGAAGAAGAAAAATGCCATACATTGTTTCGTTAAAACTCAAAAGGTTTTGGCAGCGTTTTCGAGAATAGCTCCCGATCGGTTTATTTTTTGCCGACATATTGAACTAATATATTTGTAATATCGTTAGTTTGTACAAAACATAAACTCACTATACACTAAAACCTCCCTCAAAAACTGTTCTATCTATTATTGAAAACCGAATGAAAATCCGTTCAGTACTTCTCGAGTAAATCGCGAACAGACAGACAGACAGACGCGGCGGGGGACTTTGTTTTATAATAGAACTGATTAAATCGTTATTATTTTTTACTTTTTAGTTTTGAAGTCGGTATTTATTAACGTAGTTATTTTTATTTATAATAGGTCTTGAAAGCTGTCTAGACGTCGCTGATAAACTTTTAAAAAAATGCAATAGTAACAAAAAATTAAAATCAATATTCTTCGACAAAAAATACATTGTGTAATATAGCTAAGAACTATCTCGACCACATCAGCTTTCAGACAAAAAAAATATATTACGAAATTGGTCCATCCGTTCCTATGTTATGATGCCACATACAAACATACACAGATATGACAAACTTAAAACACAACTCTTTTTTCCGTTAAATAATTAAAAAGTTGTTATCCTCAAAGTCAATTTCAAAAACCTATCTTAGATAGAGGATAGGACTATTAAATATCAGTTACCTGGTAACCACTGCTGTTTTTCGTTATTAGATACATGAAACTTTTTTAATGCTGTAGGTTACACATCGTACAAAGTTCTGGGGTCTCAATACGAATTTTTTAGTGATGATCACTGGGTAAAGTGTACATCAAATAGCTGTCAAATGACGTCATTTGTGTTTCCTATCTCTATTGTATTTCTGTTGGTCACTGGAGACAGCAAATATAAAACACGTCATTTGACAGCTATTTGATGTACACTTTTCTATTTTGAGTTGTCAATTGAGATACATGATCAGCCCCCAGATATTATTTTCAAATATTTCTAACTCCCTCTGATTTACCAACCATAGAGGCCGAGAGAGATATTTTTTAGAACCTTGTCATGCCAATTAACAAAGTCAAAATGAGAGAGGCCAGTAAATATAAGCAATTAATATTTGGAAGTAGCATCAGGTCTTTCTTCTGAGGGTATCCTGTAGTAAGATAGCTTTCTGATCAACATTTTTTTAACAAAATCATCTTAGCAATGAAACTCCAATAGGCTTATCTCTAAATGCAAATATTTTATTGAAATTGAAGTCGCGGGGAAAGATAGTTTACTAACAAAAGATAACTAAACCATCACCATGTTCGTATCCGTATCGGTATCTGCATCTGTATGTATATCCACATCAAGATCTTTATTCTATATCTACATCGATATCTCTATTATATATCTATATCTATATGTTTATTCTAAATCTACATATATCTATTAAGTAATAGATATTTAAATATAAATTCCTGTATCGAGAAAGGCTGGCTCCATTTGACTAGTTTTTGATTTGAAATATTTGTGGAAGTCTAGGGAACATTTCAAAGATACGACAAAAAGAAAAACTGAGAGAAAACAAGGAAAATCAATATTTTAATTTTTCTCATACAAACTGAAAGGATGAAATGAAAGCCGGGACAGCTAGTGACTTAATAATTATAAACAACTATAAAATTGGGACTACAGACGTTCAAAGACCAGAAAACCATTGAAGAAATAAGATAATTAAACAAGGAACGTAAAGCTTCATTAAAATCTAGCATTATGTGCAGTTTTATTACCAAACATGAATTAGACAGAGACATGTGCTACTAAAACTGTGCGGGACTCGCCAGGTAATATGATTAACTGGTCAATTTCTGCTAGTGGCTGGATATAGGATGTTATTTTATTGAATGAATATTAAGTTAAATAAAAAGATTCATTTTAAACTAGTGAACAAGGTTAGGACTTTGTAAAAATGAGAAATGAAATTTAGTTTTAGTCTATAAATAATATCTTAATAAGGAAAAAAAAAGTATCCTTACGCCCATATTACCGAAGAGCTAGGCAGAAGTGAGACCAAGGCACCCACGACATGCCAAAGACAATAAATCCCACAATGTGATAGGTGGCAATCCAATCGCCAACCGGGCACACATGCAATTCCGGGGAGCGTTATTTTTGTTAGAAAATTGAAAATACGTATTTTCTAGTTGTTTGGTTTCCCGAATCGGGAATTAACCCGGGATCCTAAAAAGTCAAGTCCGACGGACCGCTACACCAAAGAGGCGATCAAGAATAAAGAACATTAAAATTATATATATTTTAAAAATAAGAATGGTCGCCTATGTTGTCTAGCGGTCCAAGTGTTGGACTTGACTTCATAAGGTACCGGGTACGAATCCCGGATTGAGTAACAAAAAGAAAATGTGATTTTTCAATTTTCTAATAATAAAAATGATGCTTGGGATTGGTTATGTGCCCGGTTGGCAATAGGCTTATCACCTATCATATTGTGGGACATAGTGTCTTCCGCTAGTCGTGGGTGCCCTGGTTGTGCCTCTGCCTACCCCTTCGGGGATATTTGCGTGAAGATACTTACTTTAAGAAATTGCCGGTCACAAGGTTCACTTTGAATTACTTAAATTGCAAAACATTTTTGATAAATAAATGCTCATAAAAGAAGCACACTGTATAAAGGCCAACAGTTAATTAGGAGGTCGAAGTTATTAGGAGAGGTATTGTGACGTCATATATAAATCACAACTGTCATGGCAGCATTTCCGCAGAAGCTACATAAAACCGAGTTTAGTGAGCTACGGCGGTTTATGATAACCTTTTGTTATAAATCTAGAAATTGCCTGACTGTTTCGAAAACGTGTTTTACCTACATAAAACTGAAAATTGCATGTTCCAAAAAAAGTATGTTTTTATTGTAAAACTAAAGTACCTTCTTCACGCCCATATCCCCGAAAGGGTAGGCAGAGGCACAACCGAGACACCCACGACTAGCCGAAGACACTAAGTCACACAATGTGATAGGTGGCAAGTTTATCGCCAACCGGGCACATATCCAATCAAGACCAACTTTTTTTATTAGAAACTTGGAAAAATCCAATTCTCTTTTTTTTTGGCGGCCCAGGATTCGAACCCGGGACCTTATGCAGTCAAGTCCAACACCAGGATCGCTAGACCACAGAGGCGACAAACTAGAAAAAACTAGAAAATGGCCAACTGTTCCATAAAAAGGGGATTTTTATTGTAAATATTTTATATACGAATTTTATTTTCATAAGCCGTAATTTTTTTTTTTTTTTATTAGAAAAATAATAATTGACTG
>NJDD01000105.1:836208-856268 GCA_002245505.1 Calephelis nemesis | reverse complement strand
CGAAAATAATATCTTGTAGGTACTAACTGGCTTTACCTCTAAAATCGACCGTAGAACCTCTTGCGATCGACCGGTTGATCACGATCGACCGTTTGGGCACCATTGCTTTGGAGTCTTTCTTTCTTTCTTTTCTTTTATTTATATATTAGTGTTATGTATCCATACTAATTTTATAAAAACGAAAGTTTGTCTTCTCGTCTTTTTGTTGCACTTTCACGGATAAACCGCTGAACCGATTTTGATAAAATTTAATATGTAAAATATACATTTAGCTAAAGATCCGAGTTATATAATAATTTAGGTTATTTTGTTTAAAAATTACACACCAAAAAGGCGCAATGAAAGTTTGTTTGGAAATCGTAACTATTCTACTCTGATGAAGTTCCGGGCAAACATCTAGTGTTATATTTTAAATAAATATGAAAACAGAAATTTAAAACAAATTAATAAATTTTGATCTAACTCCGGCCCTGTGTTGTATACGCCATTACACGAAATTACAGCGCAAGGTCAGGGTTTTGTACTTATTGTTAGTATTGTGGTACCGGGACCTCAGGAATGCCACGTATGCAATACGCTCACCACGAATTAGTACAAACATGAGTTATGTGGAAATGTCAACTATGCATGATATAGGAATTGTAAATGGGGCCATTATGTTTGGTATGAGGAAAATGAGGGGTTGTTGATACGGTAATACACACATAGATTACAGTTAGCGTAAAGATTACATTCTTTCGAATCAACTGATCGAAAAGTATGTTACGTTAATAAACGTAAGCGCTTCAATACCACATATATTTCGAATTTCGAATTTGATTTTTATCAAATTTAAAGGTTGTGTATAAATAACACGGATTATCTCATTAAAGTGTCCATTTAAACAGTAGTAACACAAAGTTCAGAATAAAAAATATTTTTAAATGAATTAGTATTAGTTGTCATTAAAGTATATTCACGCCCATATCCCCAAAGAAGTAGGCAGAGGCACAACCAGGGCACCCACGGCTAGCCAAAGACACTAAGTCCCATAATGGGATAGGTGGCAAGCCTATCGCCAACCAACATATCAAATTATTAGAAAATTATTTTTTATCATTATGTTTACTAGAAAATTTTAAAAACAGTTTTGGATTGCTCGATCTGGGAATCGAACCTCATGTAGTCAACGCAAATACCGGACTTTAGAAAGAGTCCATTTTTTTAATAGAAAGACAAAAAAAATAAAATATAATATTCTCAATACACACAAAAGATAGTGCGTTGCCAAATAGACGGTACGATTGTAAGCGGCTGGTGTAAGTTCACTGGTTAAACTATCATCCCAAATGGAAAACGACAACGACAAGAACAGAAAAGATAGAAAGAAATTAGCCTGGTCTGTCTCACCATCTACCACATAATCAGACTGACTGCACGATTTGAATAATTCATGAGGTTACATTGTTGTATTCTACTAGAGGAAGATGGTGATAAAACATCCCTACGGCGTTACTTATAAAGTTTGTTAAAACATAGTTATACAGCATATAAACATAATTATGTAATAATGTATTGGTACAAGGTCAAATATTGGAACTGGAAATACCTAGCGACTAAAATTAATTAATAACGAAAAAAGGAAGAGGTTCTCAATTCGACCTGTATAGTTTTTTTTATGTTAGACTAAACTTTCAATTTCAATTGTATAAATATCCCCGAAGTGACCTTGTATGTATAGGTGGCAAGCCTATCGCCAACCGGGCATATTTCCAATCCCGACCAACATTTTTTTTTATTAGAAAATTGGGAAAATCCAATTTTCTTTTTGTTGGCGGACCCGGGATTCGAATCCGGGACCTCATGCAGTCAAGTCCAAGTTAGTTGTTATACCACATAATAAATAAAAAAATTGTCAATTAACGGATAAATTACTGAAAACCATAAACGCGGATTTTATCAAAGTCGTTTCGTGATGATTCTCATGAGATGTCTTATTTGGTACTTCTATTGAAAAAGGATTTTTTTTCAATAGGTCCCAATGATAGGTTAGTAAAGAAAAAGAAAGAAGCTTGTGATACAGAATTTGCAATTAAAGACGCTTGTTGTACTTGCAGTCTTAATATTTTTTGTTCCAGCTTCAAGCAAAATCAATATCTAAGCTTCAAATAAACAACCGACCAATTTCACTTTTATAATCTGTATAATATTTTATACTATGGAAGGGAAATACTAGACAAAAACTTCCACACAAGAACTAGGAAATTCAGTTACCCATATAAACTGAACAGAGGATGAAGTTCCCTGGGAAATTTAAAATGTTGTACCTAATATTGTAAGGATGTACAGTTTAGTTCTAATTGTTATTTCAATTATAACTGCCTTGTTTATATCAAACTAGCTGTTGGCTGCGGCTTTGCCCACAGGAGTCCAATGTGCGATCGAGATCAAAAGCCTATATGTTAATCCAGATCACAATCTATCTGTGTTCCAAATTTCAGATAAATCCGTTCAGCCATTCAAGCGTGAAAGAGTAACAAACATCCATACATACATACTCACAAACGTTCGCATTTGTAATATTAATAGAATTTTGTTAAATTTAAATTTAAGCATTTGTTTTTAATTATAAAAACCTCCATCCTCCTCCATTTCCCGTGTTGGTTCAGGTTCCTTTGCAGAATAGACCATCTGCCTTCCTGCCAGGCAACTCGTAAAAGGCGAGCAAATGTTTACCGTCATTAACACCGTGACGTGACATCCTACTAGGTTAGGTGGTAGAGTTTCGCAGCGACTCGTCCATCTGACTACGCGACTGGTACCATCGCCTTACCTATTCCTGCCACCATAACGTCGTTTGCTTGCCGTTAACGTGTTCCGGTTCTTAGGGTAAGGTAGCCGATAAGCTTACGTTTGCTCAAGGCCTAACATCCCGGCCTCAGGTTGGCATCGCACCATTATCAGCTTAGGTGGCGTGAATTTCTTGCCATCAGGAAATCCGTCTGCTTGTTTGCCTTCCATTATCATAAAAAAACCAGTGTTGCCACACTGTAAATAATTCCCTACAATTATGCAATGTTTCTAATTAGCTGCGATAAAAATGAACTTTTATTGAAAGCTTTCATCATTGAAGACAATAGATCCATAGAATAGAATGGAGGATCGCAATCAATATCGGGTTCCCGCGGGATAGAGATGGGGCCGTTCTATTATGGATATGGCTAAAGGATATTCAAATAACGTGTATGAGTAAAAGCTTCGCCTAGAGCCCATCTGAGCTTACATAAAACGTATACCTTACTTTTACTGTTATATCTTGGATTGGTAAGATAAAAACTTATTTTTAACTCTCGACAAAGAAAGAGATGTGTATAAGTCAGTCGTGTGTGTGTGTGTCTGTTTGATGCATCATAAATAGCACGGATGGACCAATTTCTTTGCGGATTTTTTGTTTGAAAGCTTGTGATCGAGATTGTTCTTAGCTGTAATACAGTTTTTTTGTAAGCTATAAGTGAACTAGCACACGGATCTCAGTAACAGACGACAGTGGCCTAGAGACACTATAGATGTTATAGGTGCGTCGTTGTCCTGTGACCGGAATGCTAAGCCAATTTTGCAAGTAATCATTATGGCCATACATAAGCCATGTACTTGCATGGTATTATAAAAATCTAACAATAAATTTTAAAAAAAAACAACCAATAAAGCTCCCCATGTTGGTCCAGATCCACTTAGTAGAATAGACCAGACAGCTCGCACCTCCCTACCCGGGAAAGTTGCTGCACTTCAATCTATCATCAGTGGTCTAGTAGGTAGGCAATCACTTTTATATTAACACTAGCTGACCCAGCAAACTTCGTATGGCTTGACATTAATGCTTAGACAGTAGCGCAGTCTGTCGGATCCGATGTGAAACATTCTAAAATCAACAACTACTTATTATTAAAAAAATAAATAAAAAAAAACATTTTCCAGTGGACCAAATTGTGAATCTAAACCATTCTCGAATTCCCTAGAACACATACACAAAGTTTCATCGACATCGGTCCAGTCGTCTAGAAGGAGTTCAGTGACATACACACTCACAGAAGAATTATATATATAAAGATGAGCTCGTCTCTTACGAGCTGCCTGGCATTAAGTCTATTCTACTAAGTGGACTGGGACTAACATGGGAAATCCTAGCCACCATATCAACAATATCATGTGCCGTTCCGGAGGCTAGTGTAGCTGCTAGATTTGCGTAGGTCCAACACTGGACATAGGACAGCAACCTACCTATAAGAAGAATGTATTTGTAATAATATTAATTTATTATGTTTCAGAACTCATGATTGCCTAGGAGTTTGTTTTGCCATTTCTTCTCGGTGGTAGTATCCGGTAGATAGGGTTAAATTTTCAGACATTTTAAAATTGTTTATAATTTATAACTCAAATTGTAATAAATATGAAACTTTTTCAAAATATTAAAAAATGTTGTATGTGTATCATTAAATAATTATTTGTATAAATATTAAAATATTTGCACACCACAATGTGGTTAGAATACGTCAAAATGCTTAAATAATTTTGTAACAGCATTTTAACACACATATTCCGCAAATAAATATTTTTTTCATTTCTATTTTCTATGAGATATAATTATGGTGTCTACAGACTACAGTCGTCTCCTATTATTAGGAAAGGCATGTCTTCGTTCGATTTTTATTGCATTGTATATATTTTATTACATAAAACACTAAGCGTAGTGTAGAAACATTTCATTTTTTTAAACAAAGTGTAGTGAAGAAGCATTTAAAAATTTTGATTTGAAAAATAGCATTGGCGAGCACTGAAGTAGTGGTATGAATAGGTAAGACGGTTGCACTAGTTCGGGTGAGTTGTTCAAGGACTCTTCCGCCCAGTTTGACTGACGGCACTAGATGAATAATTCAGTAATTTAAATTACAAGACTATTAATCTAGAGTTTGGGGTGGTCCTTATCTCTGTAAATATAAGGAATTTGTCCATATAAAGGAAGGAAATTTCATTTCAAATATATTTAGTTTCATAGCCTGAATTTAAATAGTGATTAAGTAATTTTATGTTGATGCGGTCTAAATATAGTTTATTAGTAAGTAAGTAAGTATTTTCACGCCCATATAAACGTAGGAGTAGGCAGAGGCAGAACCAGGACACCCACTACTAGCCGAAGACACTAAATCCCACAATGTCATACGTGGCAAGCCTATCGCCAGCCGAACATATATCCAATCCCATTTATTAAAAAATTGAAGATATATATTGTTTTTGTTGCTTGACCCAGGGATTTAACTCGGGACCTCAAGAAGTCAAGTCCGACTGCGGACCGCTAGACCACGGAGGCGATTAAAACTATAACAGAGTAAATGCTGTAAATTTAAACAAAAATATTAAAAAATAAAACAAAAAAACTAAATTTAATTAGATTTGTGTCGGATTATGTATGGATATTATATTACAAACCCATCACCATTCTCGTGTTCCGTTCTAGAAGGTAGGGTAGCCGGCATCCATGTTTATACAGCCATCTTAGACACAAGATAGTATCACATAGTACACCAGTAACATTTTTAGGGTTATAAGAGATAATTATCTCTTACCCTCGATTACTAGTTGCTTTTTCGCTATCTTACAACATGGATGAACATTTCAATACCATCAGAATAGCCATTCCCAATATTGGCACTGTTTTGGTCCGGACTCTTTTGCAGAATAGACCATCTGCTCTTCCTAGGCAGCTCGTAAAAGCGTGCATAGGCTTACTTTCACTAACATCGTGACATCTGACTAGGTAGTAGAGCTTCACAGCAACTCACTCGGAATGGTACCACCGCCTTACCTATTTCTGTTGCCATAACGTTATAACGTGTTCCGGTTGGGAGTGTACGGTAGCCGGTAAACTTACTTTTGCTCGAGGCCCAACATCCCGGCCTCAGGTTGGTAACGCACCATTACCAGTGTTTGTGTCTCTAGGCGGCGTAAATTTCTTACCCTTATGATATCCGTCTACTTGTTTGCATTCCAGTATCATAAAATAATAGTAATAAAGCCATTACGTTAATCAATTACATAAAACTTTTGTCAGACTAAATAAAACTTCCTCCCGCGCCCTTTGCTAAAATTTAGTAAATATAAATATAAATAAATATATCCCTGGACAAGTTACACAAATTGAATCTAACCCCAAAGGAAGCTAATTATATGCTTGTGTTATGGGTGTTAGTCAACGATACTATTACATATAAATACTTAAATAGATAATAGAATATATTTAATAAACACCCAGACCCGGAAATACAGACATCTAAATGTTCATCACACAAATGCCTGGAATGCCTGCCATCACACAAACACAAATGGAATTGAACCCTGAGCCTCGTGGTTCGTCGATGCAGTTAGGCGAGTACGCTAGCCACTCAACCAACAAGGCGGTCAAAATAACAATAAATATAATAATAATAAGTGGACAATAATAACTCTAGAACTCAAAAAAATTACCGAAGGTGTAAGAAGTGGAGAAGTTTATAAAATAAAACGATATTTCTTATATTTTTTTTTTTCAAAACCTTTTTTTTTCCTTTAAATAACCAAAAAACAGACTTGACTCGTTTTATTATTATTATCTTATTATGTTATAGGAAGGCAAACAAGCAGACGGATTTCCTGATGGTAAGAAATTCACGACGCCTTGAGACACCAAAGATGGTAATGGTGCGTTGCCAACCACATATAAAATAACATAAAATCCGGAATTTAGAGAAGCATTTATATGTTACAGGTCATATTTAACTAAAGTTCGGACATTTCAACAAATTCCAACCATACTATCATAATTATTGTACATATATGAAAGTTTGTCTGTATAAACAAGACAGTCGCAAACAAAATTGCGGTTGCAGCGAGTCTGTTATAATATTCATCCGTAGATCACAATGTAATATTAATATTTCCGTCTTTTAATATTTCCACCAATAACATCTTTGACAGTGCAGCGGACTCAGATTACCTTTGACGTGGATGGTTCAAATATTTTCTTCACATAAATTTGTAAAGGAATTCGTATTCAAACTCTGCCAATCTTACCTCCTCTATTTTTATATTCGCAGATGGGGTAATATCAAATAGTTTGTGGTATCCCAGTAAGGTATTTGGTAAATTAAAACTTTACTTAAGGCCCGTTCATAAATTACTTAAGCCGCTTGGAGACCCCCTAATCTAGACTAAAACTTACGAATTCTCAGTGCTACATATGTGATAAAACTAACTTACTTATTGATTAAATTAATTAAGCACAATTCATTTTGACGTCTTCGGAAACTAACTTAACTAATTTTTGTGAAAATGTAAGAAATATCGTTTCATTTTATAAACTTCTCCACTAATTACATCTCAGGTAATTACTTTTTAGTAACCAAGATAAAAAGCAGACGGATTTCCTGATGGTAAAAAATCCCCGACTCCTAGAGACACCAAAGGTGGTAATGGTGCGTTGCCAACCTGAGGCCGGGATGTTAGGCCTTGAGCAAAAGTAACTTCACCGGCTACCTTACCCTCCGAACCGGAACACGTCATGACGTTATGGCGGCAGGAATAGGTATGGCGGTGGTACCACTCCGGGTGAGTCGCTGCGAAACTCTACCACCTAGTCAGATGTCACGATGTTAGTGACGGTAAAGCCTTTGCTCGCCTTTTATGAGCTGCTTGGCACAGGAAGGCAGATGGTCTATTCTGCAAAGGAGCCCGGAACAACACTGGGGATCTCAGGACTTAGATTGTAATCTCAATTTACCAACGCACCATTAATAGTCTTTGGTTAGGAGTAATGTGTATTTCTAGCTAGTTATTTTCCACATTTCTTTGAGTAGTCCGTTGTTTAAGTTGACTTCGTGAGGTCTCGGATTCGACACACGGGTCAAGGAATTTAAAATAAACTTTTACATTTGGATGCGTTAGACTTGCCATTTATCATTTGCCACACATTGTGGGACTATGTAATATTTTTGGCTAACTGTTGTGTGCTTACTTCTTCCAGGGAGTGGGTTTGAAGATATTTACGTTTTTTAGTATAAATTTATAATAATTTCCTTCTTGCCACATCAATAACTACAATATGTAACAAAAATGAAGAAGATTGAAGTCTGTACATTGAAAATGTTAAAACATTCTGAAAATAGACACTTTTAGATTTTTTGTTTGTTCTCTTGACTTCGATTTACGCCTTAACTATATAACCGATAGTAACAAAATTTTAGGTGCTAGAGATTCGCAGTGACTCACCCGGATTGGTACCACCGCCTTACCTATTCTTGCTGCTATAACGTTAGTGTTTGCCGTTGACGTGTTCCGGTTTGAAGGGTAAAGTAGTCGGTAAACTTACTCTTGATCGAGCCCTAATATCTCGGCGTCAGGTTGGCAATGCACCATTCCCACCTTTGGTGTCTTTACGCGGCGTGAATTTCTTAATATCAGGAAATCCGTCTGCTTGTTTGCCTTCCATTATCATAAAAAAAAGCCTTTACCTGCTACCTTACCCTCTAACGTAAATTATGACGATAATGAGCACTGATGTTGTAGCGGCAGAAATCTTACGACTTTCGTATCCGTCTGAGTTTGCAAGCTTTGCTACTTTTTTGTTAACGAACAGGATTTCTTTAAAAGATGGATATTATGGACCCGGGTATAGATCCATCGCCTTACTTATTACAGCTCGTCATAATAACAGTGTTTGGCATTGTTGTTTTCCAATCCGCAGTGCAGGGTACTTGGTGGACTTGTTGACTTGCACTTCAGGCCTAAAACACAGGCCACAGGACAACGACCCACCTATAACCTCTATAATGGTCTACAAACCTGGTTGTCCCTTACCATCAGGAAAGCTGTCTGTTTGACAATCTTAACCCAGAAAAAAAATCCGCCTTAATTGTTTCCTAAAACAAAAGCAAAAAAAAACAACTAAAGGCCTGTCACCAGAAAAATATTACAAAATATATCAAGTCGAGTGAACTGTTCTGCGTGTTCAATATTAGCATAAAGCTGTGTGCACATGAGTGAATTCGGCTTATTTTAAAGCTAACAGAAACAGTTCAGCGTAATGAGACGACCGTGTGCGCGTGACACGACGACTTTATTATTAAATTCGGGATTGCTTCACATAACAACTACAGATTTATATATCTTTCGCTTCGTATTATAATGTGTAGATGCCCTAATTGAAAAAATGTAGTAGATTAAAGTAAAGAGTTTTGGCGCCATCGAGAGAAAAGATGGTCAAAGTTTTTTTATAATTATTGAATTTCGTGTTTACATTGAGTGAAGTTAGTCAATTTTGGTGGCATTTTGTACAATTTTGTTCATTGAAAGTGCACAAATGAAATAATCGCGAAGAAATTAGCCTATGGTATATTTCTTCGTTGCCGCCAAATTTCACTACATGAGCTTGAGTAATGAGGCTAACGCTTTACCTAAGACCCTGACATGACTTATTGACGACTTATAACGTATGACTAATCATAATTGAATCCCACTTTTGGTAAGCTTTAAACTTTTTAAATGTCTACTTGACTAATGGCAAAATACTAACGTGAATGAAAAAAATTTGAAGAAAGAAAATACGCCAATTTCCTGCCAAGTAACTTATGAGGAACGTCGTTTTCTGTTACTAACACCTTGAATAGATAGTAGAATTTGAGACGACTTGCCGAAAATTGGTTCGACCGTTTAACCGATATCAGCTACTCCAGGGTCGACGCAGTCTTTCAAATTACTCGCCTAGCTTCATAACCAAGTCGATTCGGATCCATTGAATAGAATAGAATATGTCCCTCTGTCATGCAGCATGTGCACATGTTAATCTGATCCGATCCGGTGGTAGTTTTTATAATTATATAGACGCGTTACAAGAATCTTTGTATATATCTATGTAATCAAATCTATTTTGAATTTAATATATAGATCATTTTCAACAAGACAACTACCACTGGTGGTAGAGTGCTGTGTACCATCTTGCCTGGGTAGAGACTCATCGCCATGCCTACTCCTACCGCCGTAACGGCTCTGTCATGTTTTGGTTGGTAGGTCAGGGTAAGTGGTAGACTTGCACAATAGTCCTAACATCTTGACCTCAAGATTGCGATGCACCTTTCATATCTATGGTGTCTGTATGGCCAAGGTTATTCCTTACCATCAGGAGATTCATCTGCTTGTACGCTTACCTCTCACATAATCAAAATCCCTGTTTTTTTACCTCAACTTTAAACCTCAATATTTGTAATCGCTAATAAAGCTCAATCATAAAAGTTGTAGGTTCTTACAAGATTTTCACGAATATTCAAATAATTTGTGAGTTATCATAAAATAGATTTCTAGTTTTTTGTGTTAAGTTGTTAAATAAGCTCTGTAAAAAAGCGACGGTTTCAATAATAAGTAGTTATTTTAAATGAAAACATTCATTTTGCATAAACATCTACGTATTTCATAATGGTATCAAAAGTAACTTCACGTCGTTTTTCGTATTGACAAAATCTTACTACGGATCTAACTAAGATAGCCTTACCTATAACCAATATGTCGCTAGAAGATACAATTCCAGCTATTTTTCGCTAGCGAATATTTAGCTTATCTAACACTGGAAGACGGACCTTGCCCGGGAAGCGCGAGCACACGTGGTCACAATATTTACATTGGGGACGCACTCTGCATATTCAACCCCTTCCACAGTACGGGTTTAACAAAGGGTTTAACATACATGTTATCGTAAAGTAACTTAGCTGAAGCTCTGAAGTTAACCAGTAATGAATGGTGTTTAAAACAAACTTCTTTGATTTACATATAAATCACTGCTTTCGGGTCAGCTGGTGTGGACATATTTTACCTAACTGAAGGAAAAAGTATGCGTTTGTCACTTTCGAAGTTTATTGTGTGTGTGAGTTTATGTGTGTGTGCGTGTGCCTGTAAGTGTATGAATGCGTGTGTATATGCGTGCGCTATTTTTGTATGCCGTGACATCAACATTTTTAATGTCTGGTTTTTAAACAAGGTATTTTTATTTAACATTTTGAAGAAACTACAAGAAAAAACAAAAAAATTCTTTAAGCCCATATCCGCGAAAAGATAGGCAGAGACACAACACAAAGCAAAAGGAGGAACTATTTACATAATGATGACTATTTAAATAAATCTTATTTTTTTTTAAGTAAGTAGACAATAAATGTCGTGAAAATATCACGAAATGTTCAAGGTCAATTTTTCGTTAGTCCACAGTAAAGAAAAATTTCAACTGATATGATGAAAAACGCCCACCGAAATGTTAATTATGCCATTGAAATGAAGGTAGTCTACCGAAATTATACAGCTAAGAAAAATCGTCTGCATAATGTATGTTTCCTTATTTTGCTAGTTTCAACTTAGTTCATTCATTGAAAAAAAGGTGGTTATGTCTTAATATATACTGCCCACCACTTATAATGTATCTTATTAATATTATAAATGCGACAGTTTGTATGTTTGTTTGTTACTCCTTAACTCAAAAACTGCTATACCGGTTTTTTTCTATGACATTGGAAGGCAAACAAGCAGACGGATTCCCTGATGGTAAGAGATTCTCGCCGCCTAGAGACACCAAAAGTGGTAATGGTGCGTTGCCAACCACAGGCCGGGATGTTAGGCCTCAAGTAAAGTAAGTTTACTGGCTACCTTACCCTCCGAACCGGAACACGTCATGACGTTATGGCGGCAAGAATAGGTAAGCAATGGTACCAATCCGGGTGAGTCGCTGCGAAACTCTACCACCTAGTCAGATATCACGGTGTTGGTGACGGCAAGCCTATGCTCACCTTTTACGAGCTGCCTGGCACAGGAAGGCAGATGGTCTATTCTACAAAGGAGACCGGACCAACAAGGGGTAAGCGGGGGGGTTTTAATGAAATTTGGCACATACACATAGGATAACTTGGATAAACACATAGGATAGTTTCTCTATTTAATCCGTCTTTCTGGTTTGCCTTTTATTATCATAAAAAAAACATAAACAAGTACATTGCACTACCTTTATCTGTATTGCCGTATATTTTTATTCCTTGGGCAATTCACCCACCCACACAAACAAAAATGACAGTAATATTTCCTTTTTCTTATCGGTTAAAAAGGGACAGTGAAAGTATCTCAGAGGTACACACCTTTGTAGGCTATTCCCGTAAGGTCAACGAACTAATATTGGGGCTGTAGCTTATAATATTAACAATAGGTTTTTGTTTGTTTAAAGCAATTGAACAAATGTACAACTGTAACACTGAACACTATGTGGCGATAAAGTCTTGTTCATTTGGTGTCTCTGGGCGGCGTAAATTTCGTACCACCAGGAAATCCGTGTGCTTGTTCGCCTTTCAATGTCATAAAAATAATAAAAAATAAATAAACTACCAATGGAATCAAAACTACAAGATAGGCAAACATGTCATGCATTGTTAAGCATTACTCGAAAACTAATTAAATCATTGGAAAAATAAAATGAGACCATCTCAAAATCATGACCTATTATTCTAAAAAAGAACCATCAAAATCGATTTATTATTAGCCGAGCAAACGCGTAACTAACTTACAAAAAACATAGAGTCGAATTGAGAACCCTCTTTCTTATAGTCGGTTAAAATCCAAACATCATTAACTAATAACTTGTGGCTATTCCTTCGAGTTCATTGAACTAATATAAGGGCTATATAATCTCAGGTTACTTTGGGATATTTGTTTGTTTTTATCAGTTTATAATGTTTAAATTGGTATAAAGGGTTCTTTCTGATTGGAATGTGATATCAAATTACTAATTAGATTGTTTTTGTAAAAGGCGAAATGATGAGTAAAACTGGCAGAGGTAAGGCCCCTCCTTACTGGTGTTTGAATGAATTATGATTGGACACCTTTAGTATTGGTGGTTAACAAAATGTATAGTTCGTCATGACATAAATATATAAAACAAGCTGTTCCCGCGAACTTCGTTCCGCCCGTTCAGTTTGTATGGGAAAAATTAAAATGTTGTTTTTCCCAGTTTCCTCACAATTGAACAGGATAAAAAATATCCTATGTCCTTCTTCCGATTCTAAGCTACGTCTCTACCAATTTTCAGTCTAATCGGTTCAGCCGTTCTGGAGTTATAAATAGTGTAACTAACACCACTTTCTTTTATAAATGTAGATATATTTGAGTCTTCGAAAAATAGCAAATGACTGATTGTTGACAGCACTTTGAAATCATGACCTATCTTTCTAAAAAGAACCATAAAAAACAGGTTGCCAAGTGCTCGCCCAAAACATATAAAAAAAGAAGTCGCGTTGAGAACCTCTCCTCTTCTTTAAGTCGTTTAAAAATACTGCGATTCGCTTACTCTATTTTCATATACTTCCTGTATATTGGATCACTTAATTATATAGGCATTGTAAATATATATCACAGATAGGTATGTAAGCACATACATAAATATTACATACATAAACATTCTAACATACCTACATACCATCATTAGACAAAAGCACACAGTTAAGGAGAAGTACATCTGCGTAAAAGCTGCGGACTATTGGTAGTAATAAATAAAAATAAATTAATCGAAACAATAATTTGTAACACTACGGAATTCCACAATTAAATTAATTTTTTAACAACAATAAAACTACTCGTATCACACCACATCCGTGTTGAAAGCCAAAACCCGAGCCATTATTGTTAACCAAATCAATTGTTGTAAGAAATATTTTTATGTTTTAGATGGGATAAATTGGTCCAATTCACATTTAATATTCGATCATAAAATGTTAACCCGTCGATGTTAACTGGTTGGCCGTGCCTAATTGAAACTCATAAAGACAGTAAGAGCTACCTCATACGGATCGATGCGACCTGCGATTTTAAAGTTATTTCTAATTTTAAATCAAAGTTCATAAGCTATAAACATTCAATTTCAAAAACATTTTTATCCTAAAAACCGTATTCTTTTTTTTAATTTTTTCCCATCTCTTCCCTTTTCTACACATGTATTGTACTTTAGTAAGTGTACCAGTTCATACATGCACGTGACTGAACACTTTTTATTCACTAGCAAGAAAAAAATTAGACACTATAGCACTTTAAAGATTGTATTATATACTATTTTAATTAAGATAAACAAATGTGAACATATTCTATCAAAGCGATAACTACCAAACAAACTTAGGGTTAGGAAGGTATTTTATGTAATTAAATTCTGTCTCTAGCATTGTGGTGGAAATATTTATGCTTATATATACCTAATCATACAGGTAAGTCACATAGGAAGAAAAATACATACTTAAAGTAAACTGAATTAGAAGAAAACATGAGGGAGACTGCGGGGACGGAGTATTTAACGGATGGATGTTACTGTATTCCTTCAAAATATAACATTTATAAACAAGTAATGACCCTTAATATACACGTTTCTTATCATTTAGAAGTCCTCTGCGTGTTTGACACGTATTCCCATTAAAATAAGGCTAAGTATATTTATTTTAGCAAAAGCTAAAATCGTCTTATATTTCTTATAGTCCCTGAAATTGATGTTGATAGATCCTACATTTTCATAAGATACCGGTGCTACGTCGTCGACTTAAAACACCGTGTGGTGTGTCACTAAATGGATGAAAACAGGAATGCTTGCAACGTAAGAAGTGATAGAATTAATAAGTGCGCACTCGATCTCCCGCCGAAAGCGTGACCGACGATGATCGCCGATGTCTCGTATCGTCGATAAATCATCGATGTGGCCGACGAAGACCGGAACTTTGACTGGATGTAAGGCTTCTAGATAAGGCGAATCATCGAATAATGGGCGCAATTATCGGCAGTGTTAACTGTACCCATTAATGTATGTTATAGTCTATCGTATGGTCTAGTGGTCCGATGTTGGCCATAACTACAAAAGACCGTGGGTTCGAGTCCCGGTTTATTAAACTTTATAATGTTTTTAATTTTAAAATAATTTTGTAAAGTTTTTAATTTTAAATAAAAACTTTATAATATTTTTTTTAATGAAAACAATGTTGCCTGTAATGGGTAAGTGGGAGATAAGTGAAAGATTTGCCACTTATCATATTGTGACTAATCCCCAGTTTTCGAAACGCGAATCAGTTTTAATCGACGATTTATCTGTCGTAAAAGCTGTTTAGCGTAAGTTCGGTATTTAAGTCTAAGCCGAACTTATCTTAAACAGCTGCAATAAAGAGATACATTGTTCATTCAAATTGATTGACATATTGAAAACTGGAGGTTTCTATTAAAGGACAATCGTGCAACCTTGGCGTAACTCTGTCTTCCTTTTCAGGGATGCGGTCGTAAAGATGGTTTTTATTATCGTAAGAATATGCATTATTAATGTAAATTATTGGGTTTAAAACTAACACCTAAGTCAAATTGGTTCTGAAAAATCGATTAAAAAACTTTAAAAGAAATCTTTGATTTTTTTTTATTGAATATAGGAATTTCAAGTATTTTATCTAAATTACTAGCGGTTAGCCGCAGCTTGGCACGCTATAAGTTGAGATTTAAGCTAATATATCTTTCAAGTTTAATCAAACTGCACATGGTTGATCAAAATGTGTTAAGTAATTTAAGAGTCACGTAAACGTGACACGTTACTTATTTAGATTAAAAAGCAATCATCGCTACAAATATGGGCTAATTGGAATGATAAGGCATGATATAAATACTATTCTCTGTCCGTCTATTAAACGTGTCTCTCGTTTTTTTTAAATTTCATTAGTAACATCTGAAATCGTTACAAAAGTGGGATAATCCGACACATTCTTGTCACATCTAGAGATATTTTTTCAATGTCCTTAAAAAGGTGAGCTACATAAATAAGCGACTGACATTATTTTTTTATTAAAATATTAGCTGGCCCAGACACTCGTTGCTGTGGCTCAGTAATTATAGTAATTAACGTATGAATTAATTACTTAATTAATTATTTAACGATGAATTAACGTACACTGCCATCTATGAGAACTTCATAAAACTAACCAGGAAAGAAACAATTAATTAATACATTTTATTCGTTTACATTCACGACATAAGCGAATAATTGAGATGATAACTATCCTATCTTTTAAGTTAAAATACGGTACATGTGAAAATTGATTGAAATCGGTTCAGTAGTTTTGGAGTTTATCGTCAACATACATCGTGACACAAGATTTTCATATATATAAGATCTATCGTTTCATAAATTTATACATTGGTCTGCATTAATTGCCTCTTTTACCAAACTTATCTGTAACATTAAAACAACATGAGAAATGGGATAATGCAATACATTCTTGTGTCGCATCTAGTAGTTAATTTTCAATGTTTTTATAAGTAATATGACATCATCGCTACAAAGGTGGGCTATAATAAACGAGCGGCAGGTATTAGCCGGACGATAGATGGCTCTAATCGAAATACTATTATCTATCGAGATGTATCATTTACCTTTCTTGGACCACTTTTTATATCGTTTTACTGGCTTAATGATTATTTTGTGTTATTAAATATGAGTTTCACTTAAGTACAATTTGTTTAAAGCCTACGCTTACGTATGTTTGGATCTTTACACCTTTTTATGTTATAAGTTATAAGATAGCGAAGAAGTAGGTGGCCCTCCTGATGTTTTATGTGAAAGGTCAATGAACTAAAACACGGCTCTCTTGATAGTTAGATGCAATTGTGGCCTGTAGACAGAATAGATGTTATAGGTGCGTTGTTTTCCTGGAGCTGGGGTGTTAGGTCTTTTGTGCAAGTCTACATGTTACCATCGACAGGAATATTACAATCATTATGGGTCTAGAGGTTCAGCGTCGGACTTGACTTCTTGAGATCCCGGGTTCGATCCCCGAATCGGGCAGCAAAAAAGTAGAAGAAAATGTGTACTTTCTATTTTCTAATATAAATACCGTTGCTCAGGATTTGGTATATGCCCGGTTGGTAACAAGGTAGCCACCTATTACATTATGGGTCTTTATGACTTCGTCTGGTCGTGGGTACCTCTGTCTACCTCTTCGGTGATATAAGCGCGAAAATACTTTTTTTTACTATGGGGGCAGGAACACGTAAGGCGGTGGATCCGTACGCTGGAAAATTGTTGCAAAGCATTCTTTTACTAGTGGTCTCTCTAGCTAATGGTCTGTTTAGCCTGTGCCAGGCAGAGAGGTAGATGGGCTGTTCTTCTCAGCGGACCTGGATCAACGGGAAACTGCTGATGACCATGATACCACTGTCGTATAGACACCGTAGATGTTATACATATCTAGCTGTACTGTTGCCGACGTATTAGGCCTAATGTACTATCTTATCCTCTAATACGGAACATGACAATTGCGGACACTGACGCTACGGCCGCTGGTATGGCTCTGGTACCACGTCGGGTTAGAAGTTGTAACTATAGCACTCTACGAATATTTTTTTTATATAAATTTTAAAGAAAGAAAAAATTTTTGGCGAAATTTTTTCTTTCTTTAAAATTTATAAAAATTTATCCCAAGCACAGGGCAAGTGCTAAAAAATTAAAAAAATAAAAATAAATATACGATTCTACTAATTGGTCAAAAAAAGTATTTTACTTGCTACTTAGGCATTTTAACTTTAGTCGAACTGAGTATATTTTTATGTGTTACTTCCCTAACTATAAGAAATCAAACGTTGTTTTTATAGTCTATAAAAAACCTGGATAATGAACCTATGACCTGTTTTTAAATAACATCAAAATTAAAAATTTTGTTTTTTTTTCACACCATCAGTTATGATTTTATGTTCTTGTAGTTTATGTACTCGTGTTTGTACGTATACACCCAGTATATTACAATTGTTTACACATTGTATTACCTTTAGTATTTTGTATGTATTCTCAGAGATATAATATACAAGTTTTCCCCCGTGTTGGTCCGGGCTCCTTTGCAGAATAGACCATCTGCCTTTCTTGCCAGGCAGCTCGTAAAAGGCGAGCATAGGCTTATCATTACTAACACCGTGACATCTGACTAGGTGGTGGAGTTTCGCAGCGACTCGCCCGGATTGGTACCACCGCCTTACCTATTCCTGCCGCCATAACATCATGACGTATTCCGGTTCGGAGGGTTAGTTAGCCGGTAAACTTACTTTTGCTCGAGGCCTAACATCTTTGGTGTTTCTAGGCGGCGTGAATTTCTTACCATCAGGAAATCCGTCTGCTTGTTTGCCTTCCTATAATATAAAAAAAAGTTTATATATTCTTGTTATGTATGCAAGTGTATGTATTTATGTATACAATAAAATCACTCTTTAATGTGCACCAAATACAGATAAATTACAAATACATGAAATAAAACTTAAACTATAAGATACACAAAAGCGGCCTTATCGCCAAGTCAGCGATCTCCGTCAGGCAACCTTCGAGTATGGAACAAGATATAGCGGACTACTGTATAATGGTTCTCTTAAAAATACATAAAAAAATGCATCTAATACTAGACAAAATAAATCGTCCTAAAAGCAGAAGTCGGTTTTAATTACAGTTATTAGAACTTAGAACAAGCAACAAAAGTATTAATTACAGTAAACGTAGAAAGTGACGCTTTAACATGCTCTTGAATTTGCACGTTTAATGGTTTATTATTATTTTTTCTTTTTCTTGTGCATATCATTTGTTTCTTGTCTTTCTCCTTGGTTTGATATATATGACATATATGTGTAAATGCTGTACAGTTATTTTTTTTCTCACTTAATTTATTGTGCACTGTAAGTCCACCATTTAAGTTATTTTATGAGCTCCTGGGTGAGCTGGAATAAATCTCTTTATCTGAGATAAGCTGACCTTTTGTACAAGTCTACTAGTTTTAAAATGTATGTAAGTTTTTTTGGGTACAATAAATGATTAAATAAATAAAAAAAATCTCGATCACGTCAGCATTCATTAGCACCCCTCTTTATCCGTCAGAGGTGAACAAAAATACTAATTTTAGCCTTTATCACTGAAGTGTACGAAGCCACAAAGTTGGCCACTTGTACCAGAATCTAGGTCACAGAATCTTCCTAGACGTTAAGTAAACCTGTACACAGCTGTTATATATTGCGAGGGAAATTACAATTTATAAGTCGCTGGAAACACTATTTATGTGTTTGCTTAGGTACAGACAACGAGAAAACTCCCTACACTGTGTCTCGTGGGATTAATAATGTCAACTATGTCACAGGAATACATTTTATGCACCAATGAGTAAAATATTATCTGCTCTTCTTCATTACATAGTATAAACATGGTATGGGCTCCATTTCAGAGTAGACCATCTGCCTTCCAGCTCGTAAAAGGCGAGCGGCTTACCGTCACTAACATCGTGACATCTGACTACAGTGACTAGATGGTAGAGTTTCGCAGCGACTCGCCCGGATTGGTGCCACCGTCTAACCTTTTCCTGCCACCATAACGTCCAATGCTTACCGTTGACGTGTTCCGGTTCGGAGAGTAAGGTAGCCGTTAAACTTACTTTTTCTCGAAGCCTAATATCCCGGACTCAGGTTGGCAACGCACCATTACAACGTTTGACGGTGTAAATTTCTGACCATCAGGAAATCCGTCTGCTTCTTTGCCATCCATTATCATAAAAAAGGTCGCTTTTCGCTGTCTGCCCCTTTTTTATGCTTCGATCTTTAAAACAAGGAAACGTTTTTTGAAGCGGTCTTCACTGTTGTTTAGATAATTTATTTCCGTAGGCTAATGTATACAACACATTCTAATTAGATGTTAATGTCAATCTGTATGAAGTTACACTTCGGCTAGTACTATTTTATTAAATTGGGTAACGTAATGCAAATTTCAAATTGACTTATGGCAAATGCTAGTGCCAAATCTAAAGAAAGAAAGGATATTGAATTTTATCATAAATGTTTTACACGAAATATGTATTAATGTACCTTTCAGATAGGCCAGGGAATGAGAAAGTGTAAGTTAAAATAGCATTACGCATAATGAATGAATGACTGCCACATTCCGGCCCCGAGGTAAGAGTAGCCGGTAGACACACAGTAGGCCTAACATGCCGGCCACAGGG
>NJDD01000105.1:819245-832065 GCA_002245505.1 Calephelis nemesis | reverse complement strand
AGGAACTTGCCCTGGTGGGTATTTACCGCCTCACCTATTACTGCCAGCTCTAAACGACTATTCCTCTAAGATACATTCTAGATATGGAATTGCCCTTAGATAATTTCTAGACCGATAGATTGCTTCGTATATTTTTGTCCACATTTGGTGATCAAACCAGACTCTTACCCATTTTTTTAAGTTAAGTCAAACCAAATTTAGAACCAGAATAAAGAAAGAATATTTCCTAAAGGAGGGTCAATTTAATACATCACATTTGATATATATCAATCTAAATAAAGATCGCCTCTGTGGTCTAGCGGTTCAGTTGTTGGTCTTGACTGCTTGAGGTCCCGGGTTCGAATCCCGGGTCGAGCAACAAAAAGAAAATTGGATTTTTCTAATTTTCTAATAAAAAAAAACGTTGCTCGGGACTGGAAATGTGCCCGGTTGGCGATAGGCTTGTCACCTATCACATTGTGGGACTTAGTGTCTTCGGCTAGTCTTGGGTGCCCTGGTTGTGCCTCTGCCTACCTCTTCGGGGATATGGGCGTGAAGATACTTTTTTTGTAAATAAAGATCTGTCAACAAATGTAAGTAAATTGCATTACATTGACATTATTATACAAATAATAAATAGTATTTTAAAAGAAAATGAAGCAAATGTGCCTGCAAGAATTGTACAAGTGCATACGTATACAATATTGTTACAAAATCATAATGTCGAATGACGATTTTTTATGATGTCGACTTCGAATGAAGTGTCAAATATGACCAATAAAATTGACCTAACTTTAGTTCTATATTTAAATAACAGCCATTTTAATAGCAGCCAGTTTAACAACAAAGGCTGATATTGAAATTAAGTAATATTTATTAAAAAACCTTGAATTGTTTTATGGCGCCAGCTTTAATATCTATTTATAAGTAATAATAAGCCCTAGTTCGATCCCCCGGTCGGTCAACAAAAAACTAGAACATGTGTAATTTCAGTTTTTTAATAAAAATAACGTTGCCCGGGATTGGGTATGTGTCCTGGTTGTACTTCTGGCTACCGTTTTGGGATTGGATGGGATATGGAATATGAATATGAAGATACTTTTTTTTTAATTATTTAAACCCTGTTTTATTAAATTGGGTAACGTAATGCAAATTTCAAATTGACTTATGGCAAATGCTTAAAGCTAGTGCAAATCTAAAGAAAGAAAGAATACTGAATTTTATCATAAATGTTTTACACGAAATATGTATTAATGTAACTTTCAGATAGGCCAGGGAATGAGAAAGTGTAAGTTAAAATAGTATTACACATAATGAATGAATGACTGCCACATTCCGGCCCCGAGGTAAGAGTAGCCGGTAGACACACAGTAGGCCTAACATGCCGGCCACAGGGCTGCGATACACCTATAACATCTATTGTGTCTATAGGCATCTATATGTCTATGGTTGTCTCTTATCTAACTTAAACATATTTTAAGTTATGCTTTTAATAGTTAAGCTTTCTAATTACGCGTTCCACTTATAGGCCATGGGGTCTTCACATTTAAGATTTTGTAAGCGGCAAGATACGACAACCTCCCATCGATCGCTGGTGATGATCTAGTAACTGATCTGACTCAGCCGGATTGGTACCACCGCCTTACCTATTCCTGCCGCTATAACGTCATGACGTGTTCCGGTTCGGAGGGTAAGGTAGCCGTTAAACTTACTTTTGCTCAAGGCCTAACATCCCGGCCTCTGGTTGGCAACGCACCATTACCACCTTTGGTGTCTCTAGGCGGCGGGAATTTCTTACCATCAGGAAATCCGTCTGCTTGTTTGCCTTCCAATGTCATAAAAAAAAACTTATATTCCTGGATGAGTCCAGTATTGCAGATGGTCATATTGACGTGGTAGAGTGCCGTACATAGCATGTTATCTGAATTGGTGCCGTTACCTACTTCTGCTGCTTTAACGTCGGTAGTCGCCTTTGTCATATTCCGCATCAGAGTGTAGTAGCCAGTAGTTCTGCACGCTTGGATTAAAATCGTAGCATGAGATAGATTAACGCACTAGTAACTTATATGGTTTCTATAGGCGACGGTTGCCTGTCATCATATTATAAAGAACTTGCTTGTTCTATTTATTTTTGACTACTTCGTTGGTCGAGTGGCTAGCGTACACACCTGACTCCACCGACCAACCGCGAGGCTCGGCTTCGATTCCCAACAGGGACAGGCATTTGTATGATGAACATTTAGAAATCTGTTTTAAGGGGTCTGGGTAATAAACATTAAATTTATTCTGGTATTTATTTAAGCTTTATGTATTACTATCTTTGACTTACATCTATAACACAAGCACATAATTTGGGTTTTACTACTTACTTTAGGGTTAGATTAAATTTGTGTAACTTGTCCAGGAATATCTTCTAACATAAAAAAACTAAATTTGTTTTGGGAGCATGTTTCCTGCTTTTACATTTATTCGCGTCTTAAGTAAATTACTTTAATATCGCATTTTCAATTAAACCTTTTCATTGAAATAAAAGCTCTTTATTACATTCAGCTGAGTAAATCTTACTTCAAAGTGAGTAATGTACTGAGAGCAGATAATATCTAAAGCAATACAATAATTAAGCTGGCCACAATTCCTAATGACGTCGGCAAAAAACCTCTGAATGCTATTCGAAACTCATAAAAACTTACTCGCTATTGGTCAAAGATAAAGTAACGTGAGGAAGTGCCTAATGTTATAATTTATAGGTACTTTTTATGGTTATTCTTTGTCCGTGTGGCTTTTTATCTTAATTTTTCAAAATAGATATACAGTGCGAATATGGGTAGATGTAGGTAGATCTAGATTGATATTCCATGATCAAATTCATAAGGATTTATGTCAAGTGATGTCAAGAGTCGAAGCCGTTCGAAATCGGCGTGTTAGTGTGGAATGAAAAGCTAGGTAGGTTTGTATGGATCGTAAAATTTGGTACTAGATACTCTCCACCTAAAACGTTGGGTACTTGGCGTAAAGATAAGTAAACAAGTAAGTAGTTTTGTTTATAGTTATTATGATATGAGGGGATCAAATGAATCGGAAAAAACTAAATATCGATAAAATTTGTTTAGCAACACTCAATTTCTGTGTCAATCCCAGATATGTTTTAGGAATATATGTAGATGCGTAACATCACTTAGGTATAAAAGTAATGAATGAATCAAGGTTGAAAAACTGAGTTTTTATTTTAATAACAATTATTACAAGATTTTATATCAAAACTTTTATAGAGTCATATCGAACACATCAGCTTCCAAACAAAAATTACACATCGAATGGTCATAACTATAAACGAATGGATCGATATAGTATATGTTAAATTATATGTCACAGACACACACAAACATACACACACGGGCACGTCAAACTTATAACACACCTTTTCTGTCAGGGGTTAAAAATAGGCAGAAACGATCACTCGATTCATGTCGTATCTTTTCTAATAATCTTTGCAGATTCATTGTACAAAGGTTAACAAAAAGTTTGATATTAAGTAGATTGTTGCGCTGAGATGAATCGACAATTTCGAATGGCCGCCCGCGCCAAACTACCTTGGACCGTCACTAATATCGAGGAAATCTATTTATTTATAACATTATAGTCATTTTCAAGGAGCTTTTATTATCTTCGTTAGTATCCACGTATCTAACTTGTGGAATCTTTTCAGGTTTTCTATTGTTTTAAAATACTTTATTTTACAGATATGATGAATAGTAAACTTATTATTTAGGGGGGCAGACATTTGTATGACGAACATTTTAATGACTGCATTTCTAGGTATTTATTAAATTTGTTCCGGTGTCTGTATAGATATTTATATGTATTAGTATCGTAGACCAACACTCATAACAAAAGCATACAATTGGCTTACTTTGGGTATAAACAAATACATACTCACTTACTTATCTTTACGCCAAGCCACTAACTGGGTAGGCAGAGATTAAGAAGAGAATCCCTAACGCATTTGTAATAGTGAGATTCGAGAAAAAGTGGGATTGAAAGATACAGTTAGTGTAAAATGATAAAGAAAATGCACAAATGGTTCAGTCATGTCGTCCCTCACATGACTAACTGTCCTATCTCAGTTTAGACAATTTCCAGAAGCCACGCTTTTTCAGTTTGGTAATTTTGTGTTGAGTTTCTAGTTAAACTTTAGAGAAATGTCAATAAGTCGAGAATCAATGATCGTACAATTACGTGGGTTAGAGAAATTGTAGATAACGAATTCAAGAAGATATTTTTAGTCCTAAGTCCCAGCTCAAATCGCCGAATTAATGAGATAGGACAGTTAGTAATGCGAGGGACGATGTGACAAAATGGCAGATCAGAGATTTACAAAACAGACTGAAAATGCGAATGTTGATGGATGTACACGGGAAGACCTAGGTTGACATTCAAAGATCAAATTGATCAGGTTTTTTCCGAGAGTTATGAAGAGTTCTAGGTGGTAGAGTTTCACAGCGACTCAACCGGATTGGTACCACCGCCTTAATCATTCCTGCCGCCATAACGTCATGACGTGTTTCGGTTCGGAGGGTAAGGTAGCCGGTAAACTTACTTTTTCTCGAGGCCTAACACCCCGGGCTCAGGTTGGCAACGCACCATTACCACCTTTGGTGTCTCTAGGCGGCGGGAATTTCTTACCATCAGGAAATCTGTTTGCTTGTTTGCCTTCCAATATTATAAAATAAATATATAAGACTTTCTGAAACCAGTGTAAAAGGAAGCTGGTCACTTGTTTTTGTTTTTACAATGATAGTGGCATTAGATACTCTGCCTACATATATATTATACATACTTTTTTAATAACAAAAACATAAGAGCGAGTGGGCTACCTGATGAAAAGGAGCCAGTGCTTGTAGACATCTGCAACGATAAGAGTAAGTAACAAATGCATAGTACAAAGAATTTATCAACCCTTTTCTTTATAACCTTGGTAAAATTAAAATACTGTATATNGTGTGTGTGTGTCTGTGTGTGTGGTGGTGTGATGTGTTGAACAATTTCCTAATGAACATAACGTTGCCCAGGATTGGATATGTGCCCTGTTGGTGATTAGTTAGTCATCTATCACACTTTGGGACTTAGTGTCCTTGCCTAGTCGTGTTGGCCATGCTTGTACCACTACCTACCGTTGCGTGTATAATGGCATGAAGATACTACTACACAAATAATATATATACGTTGTTGAATTTCCCACTTTCCGCCTTTCCCGTTTCATCTTAGGTTAAAAATACACTGTGTTTTTCACTTTTCCCATAATATATTCCTTAAGGATTTTACTGGGAGCTTCATCAGTAATCTTTCAAGGAAATTTCCTGAGAAAGTTATATCTTAAGTGGGTGGTCGTCACAATACTGTTTGCATAATTTATGCAATATTTATCATATATTCTCACGATATAACGAAATAGGTCGAGTGATAAGGACAGTCAAGTACACAAGTGCTTACAGTAGTTTTTTTTAATTGTTTTTATGTTATAACATAGCAGAAAAAAATTGTGTGTGTACTTATGTACACGCGTTAGAAGTTATACTTCTTCGGCGTAATAAGATAAAAATCTTTTTAAAAATTTTATCTTTTGCCTTATTTTACATTTGTAGACAAAATGACACAAACCATACAAAAAAGGTATTTAATACATTAAAAGTTTTATTATAATGCATTATTTAGTTAAGTAAACTTAATATAATATTTAATAAAAACTAAAATGTTATCTATAGCTAACTTCATCATGTCGGTTTTTCGTGACGGTGTGCGCACGCATCGTAAAAATTTACTCTCATCATTTTTTCCTGACGCGCCAAAAGAAGTATAACTTCAAAAACAGGCGGCTCCTTCAGACTCAAAGGGCTGCCGTTTTCTATAGACATTATAGATTTTTAAGTGCATCACCATCTCATAGGAACCTTGGGAGATGTGCGTAAATCTGATAGCGACTCTACCTCTCTACAAGATAACGACATGAACTACCGCTTTGCAGACAGCAATAGATAAATAAAGTCGCAATCCGGGCGACCTGCTGCATAGCATTCTATCAGCTAGTAAGTAACGTTCAGTATATTTTTTCTATAAAGTTGTCATTTCTAAACACGAGATAATGCTCAATGAAAAAAAAATCTGTTTACTTTTCTAGTATACGTCCATATCCCTGAAGAGGTAGGTAGAGGTACAACCAAGGCACCCACGACTAGCCGAAGTCCCACAATGTGATAGGTGGCAAGCCTATCGCCAACCGGGCACATTTCCAATCCCGACCAACATTTTGTAATTAGAAAATTGGAAAAAAAACAATTTTCTTTTTGTTGGCCGACCCAGGATTCGAACCTGACCACAGAGGCGATATTTACTTTTCTAATATGTACATTATGGTATCATTTCCTCATTTAGCCCCTCACAGAAAATGGGGTGATATAAGTTTGTGTGTTTCTGTGTAAGAGAGAGAATATGTGTGGGTGTCGCATCATAACTATTGAATGGATGGACTGCTTTCGATGCGCATTTTTCATTTCAAAGCTGACGTGATCGAGATTTTTTTTCACGTATATATTTCAATTTTGGTTTTATAAGAAATTAAATTATTTTATTATAATACATTTTCGCCGATGACGATACTTAATACTTATCAGTTATGAACGGGCCGATAGAAGGTTCGTTGTGAATTATCTCTCTTGCTTGAACTCCTCATAAAGAACACAAGTCGTTTGTGAATAATCTTCCCATTCAAATATCTATCACAAATTCCTTTCCATAACTTTAATGCTTAATATTGTCGTGTTCCGGGTTGAAGAAGTGCATGTAGGTAAACTTTTGCTCTGTTCAAAAGTAGCGAAGTAAGGCGAGTCAATAATTTTTAGATTTGAACTTTTATAATATAGGGATGAATATAGGGATGTGTTGACCCCATCGCAGTCAAAGGACTTATCAAGTAGGTACCAAACACTAATTGCTGTATTATTCCACTTATGGATATTGAACGACTAATCCACCGTCTTTCCTTTTCCTACCCCCACCCTTGCTATTGATCGCCTTTGTGGTCCAGCGGTCCAGGTGTTGGACTTGACTTCATTAGGTCCCGAGTTCGATTCCCGGGTCGGGCAACAAAAAAGAAAATGTGGTTTTCCAACTTTCGTAAACAAAATATTGCCCGAGATTTGATTTGTGCTCGGTTGGCCCGGTTGGGACTCAGTATCTTCGGCTAATCGTGGGTGCCCTGGCTGTGCCTCTGCCTTCATCTTCGGGGATATAGGCATGAAGATGCTTACTATTTTACTTACTCACACTTGCTAATGTCATGTTCGAGGTTAAAACAGCCGATGGACTTATATAAAAGACTTGAAAGTAGTCCAAAATACGTTCATGCGTAATGCCACCGGGTGGTCCGTGGTACGTACGCAACAAGGACCCACATCGCGACCTAGATTTGCCTACAATAGCGCAGCATTTTAAAGAACTATCGGAACGTTACTTTGAAATAACGGCTGCCCACTCTAAGCCGATGTTAGCACCCGCGTGTGACTACACACCGGCTGTAAACGCGCACGCCAAACTTAGGAGACCCCGTCACGTGTTATCGGATCCACCGGATCCAATAACCGCGGCTAACACGAGCCTCTCTCCCAATCCCAACCGGATCACAAATTCACAAGGCATTCACCGTCGCCGCCGGTTTAGGCGACGAAGACCTCTCTTGCACCCGGCGGGCGCCTAACGCCGCCACTATTCCTCAACCTAGTCCACCCAGTAACCAAAACGCAGCACCAAGTCGAGGTACGGTCTCCCGGGAGACAGCACTTGTTGCTGGCGTTGTAGGTAACAGTCCAATCCATCTAAATAATTATGTCCCGGGCTGAGCACTCTGCTCGGCCCACTAAGCCCGGTGAAGTTGTAAAAACCGCGAAGTTGGCAACACATTTCTCTATCCTAAAAAAAAAAAGACTTGATATCCAAACCTAAGATTGGCAACTCACCTAACATCTTTTGGTAGTTCGTCATAGGCGAGCATAGGCTTAACTTCACTAACACCGTGACATCTCACTAGGTGGCACCGATTCGCCCGGATTGGTACCACCGCCTTATCTACTCCTGCCGTCATAACGTCAGTGCTTGCCGTTGACGTATTCCGGTTCGGAGGGTGAGGTAGCCAGTATACTTTCTTTTGCTCGAGGCCTAACGTCCTGGCCTCAGGTGGGCAGCGCACCATTACCATCTTTGGTGTCTTTAGGCGTCGTGAATTTCTTACCATCAGGAAATTCGACTGCTTGTTTGCTTTTCAATACCATAAAACCGTCTTATTGTTTGCATCTCTGTAATATCCAAACTTTAAAAGGTATGTACCTGTAAAATGATAGGCTATGTAAATTGATAGGCTACTTTATGTCACGATACCCAGACGACTTTCTGCGAGCCTAGTAACTAAAGTAACGAAGACGCAGAAAACATTTAGTAAAATATAGTACTAACTACTAGCTGACTTAGCAAACTTCGTACCTAGTTTTTGTCCAACTATTTAGGAACGCGTTAAAATAAGTTTTCAGTATTTAATCAATCGAAATAGGGCGACAAAGACACATACGAAAGAATTATCATCACAACAAAATAAAAAAACAAAGTCGCTTCCTATGTCCCTACGCTATGTCCGTTTGTATGCTTAAATCTTTAAAACTACTAAACGGATTTTGATGAGGTTTTCTTAATAGATAAAGTGATTGAAGAGGAAGTTTTATATGTGTATTTCAAATACGTTCAAAGCCGGGGTGGGGCACTAGTATTACATATTAAGACGTTACAAAGTCACATTAAAATCCTTCAAAGAACAATAATTCTCGTGAAATGGCTAGTTCAGCGAAAACAAAAGCAAATCGATTAATATTCGTTTCTTAGAAACCACATATGCAACATTGGTATGCAAAACACTCTTACTGCACTAGAGGCTGTTTTAATTGAGGAGAACTTATTATGAAACGTGTAATACGAATCTTGCGATCAGCACAGATTATGAGAAATAAATGTGGTAATAAATATGCAAGTTAATTACAAGGGGATAAGAGTGGTTTTCGAATACCCTGTTTCAACGTGTGGGTGGCTTACCATATTTATGTTTTTGAGGATTGTATAGCGAATATTTGAACAAAAATATTAAAATTAGGTAGTTTTGCAATTTACAAAAAAAAACTTCACCCCCATATCCCTGAAGAGGTAGGCAGAGGCACAACCATGGCACCCACGACTAGCCGAAGATACTAAGTCCCACAATGTGATAGGTCGCAAGCCTATCTCCAACCGGGCACGTATCCTTTCCCAAGCAACATTTTTTTTAATCAGAAAATTGGAAAAACCTAATTTTCTTTTTGTTGTCCGATCCGGGATTTGAAGCCAGGACCTCATGCAGTCAAGTCCAATAACTGAACCGCTAGACCACAGAAGCGATACTACTACTGCCTACTACAAAAAAATGAAATTGACGAAATCTTAAATTATTAAATCTTAAATAAAAATTATTTACTTTGCGTGATTTCTCTGTGTTTATGTGTCTTCAAGATTGATAATATTAAACTTTTTTTATTTCAAGAAGTTAACAAAATGGATTGGGCATGGAAAATAATTCTCGTATGATGTTGTAATCCAATGAACTTAAAAACTCAGAAACAGACTAATCTGTGAATTGTTAATAACATATTTAAAAATAAAAAATTTGTGATTCAAACTTTGATTTTATTACGATATAGAGTTGATAACAGTTTAATAAAATATAAAATAATGTACTTTACAATAAACAAACAAAACTAAACTGTAGTATACACAGTCACAATTTTACACATGTAAGTAAATCAAAGGGGCTAAATACAAAATCAACAAATAACTAAGAATAAAATAAGAGTTGAGAAATTCATTAAAAGATAATGAAAGCATTTAAATATTGGTAACTTATTAACGTTCAATTAAATATTTATATTATATTATTAGGTTCCAAAAATAAGACAACCTGATCTGTGATTGAAATAGCAATATCTAATCTAAATGAGCTTTAACATAAAAATGTTTTTGCTGTCCAATCTTCCTAAGTAGGTACTAATCTTAGTTCTTGCTTTCTTATACACCTGGATCACATTTTATGACGCATTAATATAGACTCCAGCGTTAATGTTTATTGACATGGCGGATTTTGAGATTATAGACTTAATGCAATAAGCCAAAGGAATAACCGCAAAATGTGCTTAAACTGTTGTATTTATATTTTAAAACACATGTTGCGATCCCATATATCTACTGGAATAATCTAGTTGTTAGATTTTTATTCTAATGCAAACTGTTTGACAATATCGGATTTAGCACTACTAGCGCCCAGGGCGTAATTTTTGTAGTGCCCCCTAAATACATTTAAAAATTCAAACCCATACCTAAAAAACAAATGATATAATAAAATAATGATTAACTTAGACTAATACTACCTACTAAATAATAGCAAAATACTTATAATAAAAAACGTCATTTGTATTTTTTTTTGTTAAATTTGGTAAATTTAAAAGAAAGTCCAATTCTTGTGTCTCTTTGTATCTAGCGGCCTGGGCAGTGCGCGGAGCCTTAACCGTGCTCTAACATGACACCGGCCCTGCTGTATAGTCATTACTCTACCTCACGGGTATTGGGGCACTAGGTAGCCCATAGAGGTATAGGTAGAGTCAGAACACCCCAGTCTGTGTTTAGCAACGTATCGTAATAATTTTCTCGTTGATTCGTTTTGTTCATTTGCCTTTTTAGAAAATAACGACGTTGTAATCCAGCAGGACAAATAGGTCCTTAAAATAAATTTATGAAATTCCTTAACATTGTTTAAATCAGTATATCAGGAAAGCTAACAATTTGCATAAATATTTGATTTACTTTTTCTCATCTTATTAACTGCCTTCGAAAAAAAGAGGATATTATATTTCAGAATCCCAAGTGTTTTATGTATGTTAATCGATTACTTCGTCATTTCTGAACTGATTTTAGACGAATCCCAAGAAAATCGAGTTAAGTACATAATTTTTGTGTGTGCTTATTGAAATGGAAGTCGGTTATTGGCAGTCTTACGACTGAAATTATTTTAAATTTCTTACTATGAATAAAATCGACAGCAATTTCGTTTCTTACAAATATTAAAAAATAGAAACAAATATAGCAATAGTTACATTTGCATATTAAACACATATTTCAAAATTATCCAGTGTATAGGTCAGAGTTTATCATAAAATGTTTAGCATTTATTGATGTCATTGAATACTGCCAATAATTTAAAATACATAGTAATGTTACGATCTTCGTTACAAAGTATCATGACATATTATTTATAGATTAAATTGTGTTTATGTCTAACTTTAACTAAAACAAAATTTAGTATGTCGTTACTTTATTATTTATTGTTATTTTATCTTTAATTAATGTGTAGAACTAGTTACAAATGGCGGTATTTTAAAGCGAATACAATTTAATAACTTTCAAGGAAAGAACATAGCAGCAACACATTTGTGATACTTACCTACATCTAGTTTAGCGCATTTCCACTATCATTCACTATCATTTAAACCAAATGTTTTCTTTGTTTTTTTAATTTCATCCCGTCGGGGAAAGGCAAAGGATCTGAGTCCATATAGCCACGTCTTCCGTCACATCTTTTTCTTTATATATATTTTCAATTCATGTCTTCCGTATTCATTCTTTATTTCAGTCGTTAGTCATTATTTACAAATTCATGTCTGGGTCTTGAGTAAAGCGGTGGTTTCGTTACTCAAGCTCACCTATGAGATTTGGCGGCAGCGAGGAAATTCGCGATACACTAATTTCTTCATGATTATTTCATTTTTGCACTTTCACTGAACAAAATTAAACAAATTCCCACCTAAATTAACTAATTTTGCTCATAATTTACACTTAATTCAATAATTGTGAAAAAATACGAGCATCTTCATTCATGATGGCGCCATAACTCCAAACTGTTCTTCTATACGAAAAGACATTTGTTTTTTGACGTCTAAAACACACACAAAGATACAGACAGCCAAAATCCTTGTTCGTAACGGGATAAGAAAAAAAAAGAAAATAAAATTATTTTTTAAATTATAACAACCTTCGAAATTCAACTTGAAATTCAAATTTAGAATACATAATTACACAGTCAAAAATATTGTATTAAGGACTACTTTTGCGAAAGACCAGGAAATAAAACAGGTTTCTTACAATAGCACCAATAAGGTGATGGAGCTAATGAACCACCATTGTTCCATAGCAATCATGCAACATTGTCATGTTGCGCAGTAAACCATAATGGAGATGTAGATAGACCCTCATGTCTTCACGACGTGAAGTCACACTTAAGTATACTAGTCTGTGCCCGCTGCTTCAACTGTGTATCAAACAAATATATTTAAAGTTAAACTTATTTATAATACGTCATTATCCACGTATGAGAGACATTTGCCTTCACATTTTTTTATAATCTGTCGTTCCACAAAAAACCACTGTACGTTATCGCAGAATTTCATACATTGCGATTTTTGTTTCGGCAGCCGATTCATCATGTAGGTAAGGTAACTTGAAGATCGCAAAGCGCGATTTTTTTAAAGTGAAACTTATTTTATCTTAGGATCCACAAAAAATGATGCCATTGAATATTTCGCAATACACACACACATATTTTTATCATAAATATTACGCAGTTTGACCAGACAGACGCTGACCTGTCCTAATTATGAATACTGACATTTTTCACAAGAACCTTTTTCTAACAATAACTAACACAAAATAATTAGCGAAACATACA
>NJDD01000105.1:780052-794641 GCA_002245505.1 Calephelis nemesis | reverse complement strand
ATAACTACTAGTCTTGAAATGAGACGTTGAAATATATTTACTATCTAAACCTAAATTGAGTACCCATGAACAAAGCTTTCCCAAATCCCAAGATCACAAACGGAGCTTATCTCGAAACATCTAATTAGAAATCTCAAGCGATTTTAATAGATTGAGTCTGAAATAATTCTATTCATAACGTATTATGAGTAGAGTAGTAGAAGGGCGAACACGAATATTCGATACAAATCGTTTAATCTTATCTTATCTTATACCTTTAAATGAGCAATTCTTGTATATATATAAATATGTAATTGGAATCTCGGAATCGGCTACAACGATTTTCATGAAATATAGTATGTAGAGGGTTTCGGGGGCGATAAATCGATCTAGCTAGGAATCATTTTATAAATTGTCATTTTATTCGTGCTTAAACTGAAAAATATGACTCTTCCTGACATCTTTTGGCGAATAATAATACTATTTTTTGTTAGCAATAAAGTTGTTCCAGCAGATGGCGTTGTTAAGTGACACGAAGTCAATGAGTGTTTACTTAAAAAATACCGAGCAAAGCTCGGGAATCCAGATACTTTGATTGATTTGTAATTTCCTACCAAAATGTGTATGCGAAAAATCAGGAAAGACAATTCGTAATGAATGGAATTTAATCATTAGAAAACAAAGCACAACACACACTACTATTTAATTAGCACCACAAATGTAACACTATCAAAATCTCGATGTACTTTTCGCTTCGCAACCGAAGCACCATCAGGATTATAATAATTTTCTTGGTGCACCATGCGTATGTAAACTGGCTCTTATTCATAGTAAGTATTCATATAAAATTCAACAATTTATTTCAATCAGTTAAATCTCGTAGTAGGTTTATTGTCTGTTATTTTTGTACAAGCACCATGATCTTCAAACATTTTCCTCTTCAGCAATAATTCGATACAACTATTCGAATTCGAAAGATGGTTATGCTAGGCCTACATATTTGGAGCATTCAAGTATTACATTTACATACAATCTTACGTAAAAAGGAATCCAAATCGTAATCCACGGATTAGTCTCAAAGGGCCGTAATTCAGAAAATGCGTTTTTATAGAAATACCCGCTTAAGGGACTATGATTTCGTCAGCAAATCGCGGTTACGGATGACAAAGTTTGCGAATTTCGGATTATCAGAGAGTAAGTCAATTTAGAGAATCTGGTTATTGCTTTGACCTTCCGTAAATATATTTCATGCAGCTTAGGCTTGGGTACATTACTAAATAATTCTATGCACAAAATATTATCAACTGAAGTAAAGTATCTTCACGCCTATATCATATTTACGTAGTGGTTCAACCAGGGCACACACACCTAGCCGAAGGCACTAAGTTCTACAAACTTAGTGTTTTTGGCTAGTCGTGGGTGTCATGGGTAGTCTATCGCCAACCGGGCATATATCCAATCCAAATATCCAAAACCAATGTTATTTTATGACAAAAATTAAAATTTTTATTTTCTATTTTTGCTGCACGATTCGGGAACCTCAAGAACCCGGGTTCTCAAGAAGTGAAGTCCGACGACGCATCGCTAGACAATAGAGGCGATAATATTAACAACTGATACAATAATAGCACACTACAGAAATTGCGAATTAGGAATAATATCCAGTCTTAACAGACCTCGATAGGAGTAGGCTTTTAATTTATTTTCAAGTTACAAGGACGTGACACCCCATTACCTGCTACTAGAAAAATGTTAATTGTAGTAATTTGGATAAAAAGAACATATTATGAGGTCATTAAGTTTAGCCTTATATTTTCTTGCAACCATAGCAATGCTTTCCCTTTGATGCTTTCCACTGTCGTATTCCAGTTTGAATGCGTAAAACCTTCTAACGCTTCATATGTAACCATTTTTTTGTTAATAATTAGGTATAAGTAAGTATAAATAAATATCCCCAGACGAGTTACACTAATTAAATCTAACCGCAAAGTAAGCAAATTATATGCTCGTGCTATGAGTGTTAGTCAACGATTCTGATTCATAGAAATACTTGAATAAATACCAGAATAAATTGAATAAACACCCAGACTCGGAAATGCATATGTCTAAATGTTCATCACACGAGTGAAAATAATTGAAATGGGAATACATATTTTAAAATGTGTTTTTTATGATAGACAACAGCGAACAAGGACATGGCGCTTCTGTTGTGAAGAAGCAACTGAGGCGTATAGACACCATAGATGTTATGTCTGTCGCTGTGCTATGGATGTTAGGCCTATTATGTAACTACCGGCTACCCTACGCTTTGGACCGGAACATACCAGTGTCTCAAAATGGTATCAAGAATAGGTAAGGCGGTAGATCCCTANNNACTACCAGTTATGTTGCTAAGATAATTTAGCCTGTGCTTACTTCTGACGAGCAGTCACGCGGAGAGCCAGATAGTCTATTAAAATGATGTTAACTAGGAAAGGGATTTATTAGTACCTAAATAATAAGCTTTTTGTTTATTAATAGGTCGTTAATAGACAACAAAGATGTTAAGTGTCCAATTTCGTGAAAAATATAATCCAAAATAAACACAATTAACCGGAGCAAACAGCGAAAACGACTCCAACTATTTTATTGAGCACAACGTCGCAATTTGATAATTCTTTTTTGAAAAATTGCTAATGGATCCGAACTGGTCCCACAAAAATTTTATCAACAATCAACTTGCAGTTTTTGAGGTCCTCTTTATGACGCATAATATTTTTCACTAACCTTAAAAACAGAACCATCAAAATGTGTTTACTATAAACGGAGAATCGGGTAAAAAAGCAACAAAAAATTAAAAAAACATAAAGTCGAACTGAGAACCTTTTGGATTCAGTTAAAACACATTTAAACTTAGTTTCAAGTTGGCTTGGCTAGTCATAGGTTTTCTTATGTCTCGTACCAACCTAATACGTTTTTAAAATATTAAACTTGTTAAATATTTAATATTAAACTGACATTTCACAATCAGATCAATCGGATATTATCCGAGGGTGGTGTCAAGAGTCTCCGAAACCGGCGTGTTTGTATGAAAAGGGTAATGAATATGAAGGACAGGTTTGTCAGGATCGTGTGGTATGGCACTCGATACTCTCTGCCTACCCCGTAAGGGACTTGGCGTAAAGATATGTATGTAAACTTGTTAAAACCATTTCATTATTGAAGAAGTGTTTAGACATCATCCCAACTTTAAAAGAGAGTGCTTTCGAGAGTTTCGCGAGAGAGAGAGAGAGAGAGTTATAGACAGGTTTTTTATATATTAATGGCATTAGACAGCGAACTACCACACGTCTCACATCACCATACCATAGATGTTACAGGCGCGTCGTTGTCCTGTAGACTGAATTTTAAATTTAGAATTTGATATGATTTTTTAAATATTGTTTTGTTCGTAATAACTTACTTTGTGTTGTTTTGCATATTTAATTTTGATATACAGATGTTGTTTTATATATTTCAATAAATAAATTATAACCGGACAAATTATACAAATTGATCTAAAACATTAATTGTGTTGTGTTGTGGATGCTAGTCAAATACTGAAATAGATACCAAATAAGTTTAATAAACAGCTAGACCATTCATCAAATGCCTGATACAAACTCCCTTCTTTAATCGAACCCGAGCCTAATGGTTGGCCGTTAAAATTAGGCGTTTACTCTAATCCCTTGAATAACGAGGCGGTCAATAAAAAATAAAGATTACTACTTCCGCGAAATAAATAATTGCGTATAGTAAGTATTAAAAAGATTTCACTGTTCTAGTAAGATTTTTTTTGTGACAAAAAAGTGGCAAATGTTAAATTGAACTAAGAAGTTTTATTAATGCTTCATAGATTTCGATTCCAGAAAATCACCTAAATATTTATACATTAAAATGAACGAAGTCGTAGAAAAAGTTTGGATATAAATAAATCCATAAAAGGCTTTATGTTTTCAGTTCCATTAGCCGTTGTCCGCCCTCTCTTTATCCAACCTATATGCAGTGTATATAACCGTATTGCACTTTATCCATCCATTTGTAGGATTTCATCTGGCGTGCATAGGACCAATGTGGGTAAAACAATTTATATTCATATCTCAATTGATTTGGGCTTAGTTTAAAAAGTTTGATGGAATAGAGTTTATATAAGCTAGATACAACAGGTTATATTTTAGGAACTTATTGAATTGCTTATTTGTTTCCTATAAAATCAAAATCGTGATCTCAGAATTTTACTAGTGACTGAAAAAAAGACTAGTTGCCGAGGCTATTGCGCAACCAAAGTCAAGTCGGACAATGAGTTTGGGCGGTGTCAGAAGTCGAGATTTTATGCACATCTGAATTGAATGCCTTTCATCAGCTTATGCCTATCGTCAGCATTAGCTTATCTGCTGCCGTCCATGTCAATCAATAGGCTTGTCATCAGATACTAATTTTATGTTGTTGTTGCGGTTGTTTGGGAATTCAATTAGAAGTATATTTTACTTTTTGAAACTTGAGATAATCATGCCCGTAAGATAGTTTTTCAGCGTCTTGGTCCGATTCCTATGTGTAGAATAGACCATCTGCCGCCCTTCTTGGCAGCTCGTAAGAGGCGAATTATTGCCTAGTCCTGCTTCCATAATGGTAATGTTACGTTCCAGTCCGGAGGGTAGGATAGTTAAAAAATCAAACTTTTCTTTTTAATTTTGACGAAATATTAAATAAACCAAAAAAAAATTAGATTGCCCTAGGCGCCTTTTTAACTTTTTGAAATCCTTCATGAATACCTGCCACATTCGGTAGGAAGTGGCGGGTTATGGCAGACTCCAACTGACTAAAACCTCATAGTGTCCTCCCCTTCGCCAGATACTGGTGCTCTGGGGACGCTTTAACACACTACCACTGCCCCGGCAGAAGTGGATCTCGCGATTCTCGTTACGCAGCCCCCCTCTAGAGGGAGCTGCGTATCTTTAGAAGTGGTGCAAGGAGACACCCCCATATCGGCATCAAACCCCATAACGACCGGGTGGGCATTGCCATAGGTGCCTTAGAACAACATAACCTATATTTTCAAAAGAAAAAGACTACTCTCGTACCAATTATGCTTTACCTATTTTTAATTTTCTAGAAGTAACAATTCTCGTAACTCTATGCTTTCCCTGTTCTTAATCTTCTAGAAGCAATAACTCTCTCTCTTACCTCTATGCTTTCCCTGTACTTGATTTCCTAACTAGTGTTTGTCACTTCTGTGTTCCAGGATAGAGGGAAAAGGAGCAGGTTAACTCAGTAATTAAAAGGTGTGAACGTTCCGTTACCTCACCTGATCTCTATAGATGCCGTACAAGTTAATAAATAGGTAAAATAAGTTATTTAATACCAACGCACGGACGCTTTTATCACCAGCTACAAAGTCCCGCTTGATTTATTTTATCGTGTATAACAACATTAGTACCCTGTACCTATTAAATCTTTGCCTACAATTTACCTATATCACACACACACACACACACACACTTTAAAATTTTGAAATCCTTAGAATCCTTAATTAGTCATACAGATAATCAAATTTTTACCTATGCAAACCTCTCAAGGGCTTTTTTAATTAATAAGAGGTTGTACACGCAAACTCAAATTGAAGTAGTAACTACAATGTTCGCCTCTGTGCGCTAGCGGTTCAGCATAGGACTTGACTTCTTGAGGTCCCGGGTTCGATCTCCGAGTCGGGCAACAAAAAAAATAGAAAATGTATTTAATTTAATTTTCTAATAAAAATAATGTTGCCCGGGATTAAATATGTGCCCGGTTGGTATGTAACTACCTAAGTCCTAATGTGGCGTGGGTATTTTTTGGTCGCAGAAGCACAATTCTTATTATTTCATATTACAACTAGCCGACCCGGCGAACTTCGTATCGCTTGACACTAACAGCGACTGATATTTTGTATGTGTTAAAACAATTTTTCCCCATTTTGCTTGCAATTTACCTTTTTTTTTAAAAAAAAAACCTTCTCCTGACTATCAAACAAATAATTAGCAAAATTGGTCAATCCGTTCAGGCGTGAGATGATGACCACGCGAAATGGGAATTCATACACAGTCTTATTCCGCCCATTCAGTTTGTATGGGAAATAATAGTTTTTTTTAGTTTCCTCGTAGTCAACCAAGAGAAAAAGTATCCTATGTCCGCCTCCTGGTTCTAAGCTCCCCAAACATTTTCAGCCAAATCAGTTAAGCTATTTTTGAGTTGGTTACAAGCGCCTGGTGACCGTAACTTGTGGCGCTCTTTGGGGGAGGCCTATGTCCAGCAGTGGACGTCCTCCGGCTGATAATGATGTTGACGATGACTTTTGAGTTAGGTATAAATGGTGTAACTAGGTATATTTCTTTATATACATAGATTTCATTAGTGCCAAAGTTGTATTTAAATATTTTCTAAACGTAATCTAGGTACCTCTATATAGGTAGGTGTTACAAATATCATTCGAAATAATATTCGATATTAATGTACCTAATAAATAGGTATGTTGAATATAGTTCATATGAAAGCAATTTTCCTATTGAAGAAACGTAGTAGGTAGTCGTATTTAACTTTATAGTTAAGGCATAAAATCATAAATATTTCCTGTGCAATATCAGGGATATTGAGCTTTTATCAAGTTTAATATCACGATAAGTCCAATAAGAAAACTAATATCGAACGAACCCACCCATATGCTGTAAATTTGATTGTAGATAGAAATGCAATGTGCAAAGCCCGGGTAAGCTTCATCCTGGCGTAGGTAGGAGACAAAGACCTCACAACCAGTGAAACAAGTGCCCTACGAGTACATACGTAAGTTTTTGTTATCGGTATCTGTAAATGCGCTTCAATCAAAGATCTAAGGCCGCTCGCTCTAGGCCGACGCACTCAGACATAACACGTGCATTACTCACAAAATATTTTCATAAAACCAAAACCAACGCACCCGATTCTCCCCAGCCCCCTCCCGCCTCACTAAAACCAGTTCAGTTTGTGCCCGGCTGCCGTGCGCGTCGGTTGTGTTACATATTGGCGTGTTGTGTTACGAAAAAACATAATTTGTACTTAACTAGTGCTGTGGATCTAGTGATTCCTGTGAGATTGTGTCATTTCGTATTGTGATGTTTCGTGTTCCCTATGTTATAGTGTTGGATTTCTCCTAAAAAGTGTAAGGACGGGTTCCGGACGCCGGACGCCTTTTTCTCGTTTCTCGGGATATCATTAAGGTATTTATTGTTGTAACGTCATTGTATTTCTTACAAAAACTCCCTTTTAGTTAAATCGATAGTCGTATTTCGTGTGCTAGTGTTGTTTTTTGTGTAAGTTGCATTTTAAATGTAGTTTTGCATCGCGCGGGATGTAACTGCTTACAGCCTTAGACAAGAACTTTTGAAACGGTTTTTGATATATTGTGTGGGCGGCTATTAATTAATTTTAAGCGACTGTTTTAACGGTATAATTTTGTGGTGACCTGCGGGTCATTAGACAACTTTTTATCGTACCTACATAAACTTACAAACAATAAATCTTTCAATGACCGTTGTAAAGAAACAAAACAGACTTAACTATTCCGGTTTTAAGAATATATTGAAGAATGTATTTCGTATATTATAATTTACATTGGTTAGTAACTTTTGTTTAATAACTTATTCAAAAGAAAACTATGTAAAAAGCGTTGTTTTCTTTAAATTTACAATGATAGTCAACAGATGGCAGTGGTTGTATCATAATGTGAGCTTTTACAAGAGCTTTTACATTCCTTCGCTATTCTACGATTTATAGCATTGATACACGTATCTCGATAGCTTTTTAGAAATAGTGTGTACATAGAAATGTGATATTTTGTAGACAAGCTTGTAGATAGATTTGAAGTATTTTAAAACGGATAGTGTAAAACTAGCTGCTGCTCGCGTTTTAAATGTCTGCATAGAAGTAACGAACGTAACCAAATTGGCATTACATTTTTTGAAATCGTGAATGCAGACTCGTGTAGTTAGGTATAAATATTACTTTTGCGGCGCGGGAACTGTCAAACGTTTACTCTAATCATAAATTTAGGAACCTAGATAGGTACGTAGTATTCTTTAAAAAAAAACTTTCTTCTCTAGGTAGGTAGGTATTTTCTCAAATTTTCACACTAAAGAATCAACAACTTTAAAAAATGGAATCGACTCTACTGGTCTGGTGTTGGCGTTATCCATGAGGTTCGATTCCCAGGTCGAGCAACTCGTAAATATGATATTTTAAATTCCTAATAAAAACGACGTTGTCCGGGATTCGATCAGTGCGCGGTTGTAAATAGGCTTGCTACCTAAAAACCAGTGTAATATCATAGGACTGAGCAGGTCCCTCTGGTTGTTCCCTATAGCTACCTCTTCGTGGACAGGTACGAGGGAAAAAATAATTTTATAATAAGTAATAAAAAAAATAGTTATAAATACCTATTACCGGACAAATTAGGTACACGAATTGAATCTAACCACAAAGTAAGCAATATACCTACTTAATATTCATTGCTGGTGTTATGGGTGTTAACGTACGTTTTGGTTAAAATACATAAAAATGACTCGGAAAGTGCAGAAGTCTAAATGTTCGTCACACAATGACTCGATGAATGAACCCGCCTGGAATCGAACCCGAGCTTCGCGGTGTTATTAAAATGCAATTGGCAAAGAACCTCTGGGTAGGTCGCCACAAGTAAACAGTTCAAGTTTATGTAGGTAGGTTATACCCACCTACTTACAATGCCTAGATAAATATAAATAATGTACCAAAATAAATATTATACCTAATCTTGGGATAGTTTCTTGTTGTAGTGAAATTATTAATTTTCAAATACGTACCTACCTAACTAATTAATGCTAACCATTTACCTGTTTAAATTTTGAGAGTAGGCAAATAAAATAATAAATTTACAAGGCGAATAAAAGAGACAGCTAGGTACAGAAGGTACCTACAGTACTACGATTTAAATTATGCGCTTTGGCATTACACTTTTTACTCTTTTTACACTTTATACTTTTATGTTTAAATTGGCTGACGTAATCTAAATTTAAGCGAAATGATTAGTTATGTGAAATAACAACTCTAGATATCTTTAAAATACATTCGGATTTCCAAAGCTTGACGAATATAGCCGAAGCGCATAATTAAAATACTACTAGGTAGGTACTGTACTTAAATGAATTTTACAACTTTCAAATGTTAGATAACTAGGTAGGTAGTTATGCAAATTAAAAATAGTTAAATACTAAATAACATGTACTACCTACATTATAAATTTATAGAAATGTAATGCAAGCTATATGTAGGTAGGTGTGTCGATTTTCGGTAGCGTTATTATTAGGTGGGTATGTAGGTACCTACCTACTTACGTTAACCTGTTGCCATTATTTTAATTATAAAAACTAACAGGCTTATTATAAAGCATAAAAGGAGTAGGTATAACTAACAACCAAACTCAGATTTAGGCAGAATGTGTACTTACGGTTATATTAGTTCCAATTTTTTTTACCGTCGGCATTTAGTAAAACTTCATAATTGCTACATAATTCAACTAATAACGAGAGGGTTGGAGGTAGGATAGGTATGTTATTCCATATTTAATATTATAAATGTAAAATCTGGAGAAAGATATTTTGCACCTTCGACCACTTCACTTTTTATGAGCGATGTTGTTTATTTTGTGTTTATACATATATTTAACATATACAGATATTTAACAATAAAAAAAAAACAAGTAAATTAATAAAAATATGAATCGAACTGATACTTCAAAACTTACAACCGTAGTGTGCCCCCAGTCTATATTATGTAATAGCACCATTTATTGTCCACACTCAACTTTGTAGGGTTGTGTTGTCCACCTTAGACCAGAAACGAAACCTCTTTTGTAAAAAATGCCGGATACCTACCTACCCTCCGAACCGGAACACGGAAATAGCCAGCGCTGGCGTTATGTTATATAAGACAATTCAACCAGTCTATATGCATGTTGTAGCATACAGAATTTTGTCTCTGTCGGATTAACAGTCGTATCTACATATTTATTGCCACATGTTATTTTCCCCGACAAGCTCCGTATTGGTAACTTTAGACACGGAAACTCAATACCAATATAAATTGATGAGTCTCTATACTTTCCCGAGGAGATAGAAGCGCGCTATCTAATATATATACTAATATTATGATTGGGAAAGTGTTTATCCTTTCCACCTCAAAGAAGCGTTGCTGTATTAATAAATGTATCCTTACAATTGACTATTTTCACTATCTAGGAAATATTATGTTTAATTAGATGCAGCCTGCTTAGCTAATCCACAGGAACTTTAAACAATCGGTAGATGTAAAAAAAATCTATAGCCGATTTCTGTGAAAAAAATTATTTATTAAAGCCGATGTAGCAGTGTGACGGGAAAAACGGAACAAACATAAACACTCGCATTATAATCGAAACATGTCGATAAAATCTATTTAACTATTTAGAAATGGCTTAATAAATACGAACATCGAACTTGTTCATTTCGAATGCATGCCGCTTGATGCACGCGTTGTAGATTTTTGAACGGCCTCAGGCGTTAATTTACGGCGTAAAAAATCTCGAATACGTCCGGAAACGTGTCCCATCGGTAGTTGTCGAACAGATGTCGACATATGTCGAGGCACTCGCGGTGCGACGCCCTTGTCTAATTGACTAGGAAAAATAAAATTTTGGTTACGTCGTATGTCATACGCTTTTCAAATGACGAATTGCGAAGCTCCGCATGTTACGTTATTGGGTTAGGGATAGAATGTTCTTTTTTTGAATTTATTTAAATTTGGAATGCTTTTTGTGTTTAAATTTAGAATACTTTTGTGGTTGCATAACTGTCATTTTAGACTGCTCTTTGTGTTGCATTCTTTGCTTTGTTGTTTCTGTGGAACATTAGAACTCGAATATAGGTCATTTACTTTGACTGTATTTTTGCAAGCTTTTTACGTAGTGGTAAATTGCATTTTTGTGCCTAATAGCATTTGTTTTGTGAGTCTAGCTGGCTTTATTATTTGTTAAAATTGGATACCTAGCGGCAGCGGTGGCTTCACTATGCCATAATCCCAAATCTTTAAACTACTGATAGGGAGAGACTTTGTATATTGTTATATATACACGTGTAGTGTTATATTGTTCTTATTTAACTACTGTAAGTTTTGAGTGCTTTATGCATATTAAGAGTAAGGATTAACAATAATAGTCACCCGTAAGAGTTTGAAATTAGATATTCGTTCTTAAGGATTTGAGACTTCTAAAGGATAATGAATGTGGAGGAAACAGGCAAGTCTGTCAGGAACGTGAGGTTTGGCACTCGATACCCTCTGACTTATCCGTAAGGGACTTTGCGTGAAGATATGTTCTAAAGGAATTATTAAGGATGCGGTGATAGACGAAGTGAAAATATAGGAGTAAGAAAGTGACTAAGATTTTCCACACTCCATTGTATGGAACATTGTTGGTTAATGTTTGTGCTAGGATAATGATGATAATACAAACCTGCCAAACCTCGTCGATATTCATTATCGTCTTCTATCAACAGTACGTCGGTATTTATACAAAAATACTGGTCCGTCAAGTACCGTTAACCGAGCGGTCACTCTCAAAGGCTTGAGTTGAACCAGAATTTTAAACAATAGGAATGTTATCTGTGTATTGCAACTTTAAATATGCTACTTTCTAACTTTATGGCATCTTTTAAATAACTGTGACTTGTCTAAATATCAAGTAATTGAGCTACTAGCTGTACCGGCGAAATTCGTACCGCCCGCCCCGTAGCGTGTGATTTTATTCAAATCTTAATATCAAATATTTCATTGGTTATACTGCTAGTAGAGGCTGAAACTAATTCAAACATCATTTAATTCGGTCCAGCAGTTCTTGAGCTGTAGATATTGTGACAAACCCAACGTACTACTTTCCTTTTTTTTTTAAACTACTTCCTGTAACTTTCTCCGCACGGACTTATGCTGATACTTTGGTCCAATAAAACCTAAAATAAAATGATTCAAATGACAACGCTTGTCCCACTGAATAATATCGTAACGTGCTAAAAGTTGTTTTACTTCTGTAAAATTTGAAATTGTCGGTTACGGTATTATTCGGTGGGGGCGAATTCGTAGCGATAAATCTCATTCCCTTGTAATGAAATGAAAATAAATTATTTGTCGAATATGTGTGATATATGAAGTACTTAATCGTCTTAACAGATTCTACCAAACTGTGGTGTGCAAATGTATTTTACCCAGTAAATAACATTTCTTATAATAATACGTACAATTGTGTCTTAAGTTATAAAATTTGTATGAACTTCGTAATAAAACAAAAAAAATGGGAAACTGTTTAAATTTTACACTATCCACCTTACAATATTTTAAACCTAGCCAGTCAGAAAGAGAAACTGCGATTGACCAAAAAAACATTACATGTAACATTAAGAAGGCTGTATACTGTACGCACATTAAAATTACAGAAAATGTTAAAATTTTAGTGCAATGTAATAGTGAGTTAACGAAAAAGCTTAATACACGAACAAAGATTCAGGCAATAGCTGGAGTCAGACGAACAGACAAAACCGCGGACAACAACAAGAACGACGAAATGCTTAATGTAACGGTAACTTTCCAGCACATATCTTATTAAATACATTGGTTATTAGACCTGCGCTATAAGCACCGAAGAGTGCTCTCCGATCAGCGGTTAATTAAATTCCAATGAAAATATTGAAATAATTACGCTCATCATTAACAAGGCTGTATAAAAGTTCTTTGCATATGTTAACGAGTGAACTTCTGCCATATGCAAACCACAGATAATTTATAATTTATTGCAACGTTCCAATTGACAGTTCAAGTTATTCCTTTTTTATTTTCCCTCAACAATGTTATGAATGTATAAATATAGATTTAATAAACTTTATGGTATTAAAAAAAACTGTATTCACTCCTATATTCCTCAAGTGGTAGGCGAGGCACCACCAGGTCACCCACGACTAGCCGAAGACACTAAGTTCCACAATGTGATAAGTGGTAAGCCCTTCGCCATCCTAGCTCATATCCAATCCCGGACAATGTAGTTTTTAGTTAGAAAATTGGAAAACCACATTTTCATTTATTCCCCGACCCGGAGCTCGAACCTGGAAATTCATGACTTCAAGTCTAGTCCAGCACCTGGACCACTAGACCACATAGGCGATCATTAACAGGGCTAAATAGTATTCAAGACAATTTTATTTAATAATTAAGCTTGTTACTAATAGGACGCATAAAAATTCTATGACATATTGTCACCAAGCGAAATTATAAATGTTCAATCCACAGATAATAATGCAATATTTCAATTGACAGTTTTTCTTTTATTAACTCTTCTTAATTTAAATGCCATCGTTCATAAACATTTCTGTAACTATACCTGGGAGAATCGACACAATTTCCTTAATATTTCATTTGTTAGTTTAAACAATTAATATATCATAAAAGTATTAGATGCTTACGCAAACAAAATAAACAAAAACCTTTTGTCATAGCATTACCTGTACCTAATAGAATATTTATCACAATGTCTGAAGCCCATGATGTGTGACATTGAGTCATCCGTAATAAAAATCATGTTACTAAAGTCTCACGAGGGACTAAAGAGAAATAACCGTTAAGATATGTCACATTCGAATATAAACGCTAATCCCTTGTAATAAAACTAAAAATCCAAATCCCAAACTAACCTTGTTTACGAAATACACTTGTTTAAAGTATGGTAAAGTTGTTTTGTCTCTATTTATTAGGCAATGAAGATTACTTGGGAATTTTGGAAATTTTGGTAAGGTTAAGCTTTATGTATGTTTGTTTCTGATGGTCGCCATGTTGCGTAGTGGGAGGTCCGCCGTGTTGATTGCTACCTAGTCGTGTACAAGTTTTAAATTACTGAAAATATACAAGTAAAAATTTTAATTATTTTAAATTGTAAACATTTATAGAAGCTCCTTTATAGAATAGACCATGTGCCTTTCTCCCAGGCAGCTCGTAAAAAGCGAGCGTCGGCTTACCATCACTAACACTGTGACATCTAAGTGGTAGAGTTTCGGAGTGACTCGCCCGGATTGATACCATCGCCTTACTTATTCCTGCCGCCATAACTTTATTGTGTTAATGTGTTCCGGAGCGGAGGATAAGATAGCCGCTAAACTTACCTTTGCTTGAGAGCTAACATCCCGACCTCAGTTTGGCAACGCACCATTACTACTTTTGGTGTCTTAAGCGGCGTCAATTTCTTAACATCAGGAAATCAGTTTGCTTGTTTGACTTCCAATACAGTCCATAAAAAAATACCACCAACGAGAAATTCGAATACCACCAACGAAAAAAATAACTTATTAAAATTTTAGAAACCGGGCTATGTTTGGAAACGATGGTACTACAAGGACAATAGATTATACTACTGGCTGCCAAGGGAGTTTGTATCGCCGTTTCTTCTCCCGACTGGCTAGGTTTGGAAACGGTGGTAGTTTACGGTAGACAGGGCTAAATTTATTATCATTTTAAAATTATTTGTAAGTTATAACTCAA
>NJDD01000105.1:766393-779348 GCA_002245505.1 Calephelis nemesis | reverse complement strand
CCGTTTTTTTTTAATTTGTATCTGCGTATTTTTATGTATTGTTAAATAACAACTACTCTTCTTACTTAATCATAAAGTGTCTTCTTTGACTTATAATTATTTTTGTGTTATTTAATTAATTCAATGTAAAGAAAATTTATGATAGCAGTCGGATTTCCTGATGGTTACAAATTTCAGCTGCATATACACTAACACGTTATGTGTTGGCATTAAGGCTAGTTAAGCCTTAGTCTTAGCAATATTACACGCATTTTTAATCTACTGTATTTTATGTGATATAATGTCATAGATAAATTTGAATTCCATATTTATAAAATAAGCTCGCACTGGGTATGTACAGTCAGTTACAAAAGTCTATAGATAAATGTATACGTACAATTTATATAGAAATAGTTGTATGGAGTTTTGGTAGCGACTTGAATTTGCGGAAAGCGCAAAATTATCTTAAAAATTTATGAAATTGAAACATTTTTGGGTTATGTCTATTTAGTTCGCGAGCAAAGAAAATACGTAAATTTGTTTTATTTTTATTTTTACGGAAAAATATATTTTTATGCCACCGATAATGCCTAATGTAATATAACCTTAGGGTAATACAATTATTATGTAAAACTATAGCTGACGCGACGTCTGTATCCACGTTTTTGATGTAAAAAATGTGAGATCCGTCAAGTGTTGTTTCATTCAAATATTTTTGGATGTTGGTATTTTTTATGAAATTTATAATCAGTAAACAAATAGTCATAGGGTACAAGACATAGAATATATATAAGTTATAGGTATAAAATTGCTTTTCCGGTTTTGTTATTTAATTACTTTCTGGATACCTACTTTCATGTGCGTTTAAAAAGTGGTAATGCAAACGGAAGTTTCAGGCTAATTTGAAATGAAAATTATTATTTCGATGTCTAAATTAAGAAGCTGATATTAAGATGTTTTAGCATACATTCTACCACATTGCATTTACTTAAGAGCATTTTTGCTGTTTATTCTGTTAAACGGTATTTCGTGCGAGTCATTTAAAATAACGTTTTCTGACCCATATGTCACAGTACACATATGAAACTGTATGTAAACTACTTACAAACGTTTTAAACGACATACGTACGGTGTAGGTAAGTATTTTATAAAACTAAGTTTAGTTCCAAACTGTTCTATCTACAACTATGACTACCCTATTCAATTATAATAATAATTCAAATAGTCAATGGAGTGTAATACATAAAACTAGGCTTAGTTCTCATACTGTTCCATATTTGTACATGCTGATTGTATTTTCTATGTATGCGCGACCAAACTGAAAAATATGTGGTAGTAAAAACCGTAAGAAAGCCCGTGGAATAAAACCGTTAAATGATACATGAGCTGGCGCGACAGTCGTATACACAAGCGAGTAGTGTATAATACCTTTCTCTTTCTCCATCACTCCACCCCGCCGATGAATAGTATATACTCATGAATTGTGTCGATTCTTCATAATTAGACGAAGTAACTTCGTTCCTACCTGGACACATTTATTTTTTTTTTAAAATTACCCCCACAAGACTACAACAGGGAATAAAAGTTTGTATAAAAAACCCAATTGTTCTATGCTGACAAAGTCGCGGACAAATGACTAGTAAAACTACATAGGCTGTTACCCTCCTAATGACTCAAACTAAAAGTATTATCTCAAAAGACAATTTCAAATCCCTTATTTTCCTTTCTCATTACATTCAGAACCTTCGAGTTTATTACAGTACCGTAATTTAAAAGCTATTTGTGTTCTTTGTTAGAATTGTATTTAATGTTATAAAATTATCTCAATTCAAAGAAATTAACTATAAATCATTCATTATTGCTTTAATAATGTGTATTAATTTACTAGCAGCCCGTCTGTCTTTGAGTCTCTGTCTTCTGTCGAGTGGACAAACTTCTATGTTTATTATACACTAGCTGATCCGACCAACTTCGTTCCACCCGTTCAGTTTGCATGGGAAAAATGAAAATGCTGTTTTTCCTAGTTTCCTCGCAGTAAAAAGTTTCTTATGCCCTTCTCCTGGTTTTAAGCTACTTTCTTATATAAATTTAAGCCAAAGCTGTTCAGCTGTTCTTGAGTTTTACATTATATTGTATAGGGTGTATCTACCACGACTTTTTTTCATATATGTAGATATAATGTATAAAACTTACTCTTGATTGACGCTATCTATTAAAAAATTGCATCAAAATCCGTTGCGTAGTTTTAAAGATTCAAGCATACCCCTTTTTTGACACGATAATACTATCTATTTATTTTGTTCGGCTTCGGTGTTGGTTACATTAGGTCATGGGTTCGATTCCTAGGCCAACTAAAAAAAGTGTTTTTTTTTTAGTTTTTTCACAAAGAAACAAGTTTGCTTAAGGATCTAGACGTTATGCTATACTCTCTTAAATATATATTAACGTTGTAGTTACAAACCTTAAAAAAAACAACTTTTTTTAAAGTTTATGTTAGCGTTTATTACAACAAAATATAATTATCACCACCTGCATAATATTCTACATTTTAAATCTAGTTTTACTTGATGATAATCTTAAAGTAAATGCCCTCGGCATTCTAGTTGAAAACTAAATAAAAACCAGTTGAAAAATAAATATCAGAACATCATTAATAGAACATGGTATTTAATAAAATAATGTACAGTACTACTATTTTAATTATGAGCTTTAGCTTTACACTTTTTACTCTTTTTACACTTCATACTTTTATTTTTAAATTAGCTGAACTAATCTAAATTTAAGCGAAATGATTACACTCTATGTAGATATTTCTAAAATACATTCGGAATGCCAAAGCTTGACGAATACAGACGAAGAGCATAATTTAAATAGTATTATTGTATTAAGATTCAACGAAAGGCATCATGTCGTCGACATGAACGACGTGATAAAGAAATAGTAGATTTAAGGGTTCGCTTAAATTAATGTTGCAAATAAGGTACTATGGCTTGACCTTTATTTTTATAGTTTTTAAGTTTAAGTAAAACTTGCCATAAAATACAAAGCCTCAACTTTTACAATAACATTCTTATATTAGTTTGTTTTATTTCAAACATTTCAAGTTAGTCTAAAATAAGAATCGAACATTCAAAACTCAAAGCATACGTCAATCGAAAGCTTTACACATTCAGAGACATAATCAAAAAGCATACCAATTTACTAGGGATCGTAAAGGAATAAAAAGTAACTGAATTTTCGAGTACGTAGGTTTATAAGCTTGTAGGATTACAAAGCAAAGAGTTGGATTTTCATCTAGCAATCAGTTGAACAAACGATCGATTTACGTTACCAGTTTTCCCCAAATTTACTTCGAAGCTGATGTTTTCGCTTACGTTAAAACTTGCTTGTTTGCCTTCCAATATTGTAAAAAAATCTTACATTAGTTGGTATTTTTGGAACAAAGTTTCTTACGGCAAGCTTGGTCGAGAGAGGGAGAGAACTGATAAAAATGTGATAGTAAAAACCGTGGAATGAAACCATTAAATGAGACGTGCGACCAAACTGAAAAAAATGTGATAGTAAAAACCGTAAGAAAAAGTCCGAGGAATAAAGCAGAATGAACGTGCGCAGGCGCGACAGTCGTATACACAAGCGAGTAGTATATAATAACTTTCTCTTTCTCCCTCACTCTACCCCGCCAATGCATAGCATATATTCATGAATTGTGTCAATTCTACATTAGCCGAAGGAACTTCGTTCCTATTTAAAACATGTGAAGTTAGTCTAAAAAGTTTAAAATAAGAATTGAACATTCAAATCTCAAAGCATACCTCAATCCAAAGCTTAACACATTCCGAGACATAATCAAAAAGCATACCAATTTACTAGGGATCGGAAAGGAATAAAAAGTAACTGAATTTGCGAGCGTAGGTTTATAAGCTCGAAGGATTACAAAGCAAAGAGTCGGATTTTCATCTAGCAATCAGTTGAACAAACGATCGATTTACGTTACCAGTTTTCCCCAAATTTACTTCGAAGCTGATGTTTTCGCTTACGCTAAAACTTGCGATATATTGGCATCTCTCCATATAAACTGGGAAGGATTTGCGTGTTAAGAAATGTTACATGCCAACGACAAAGTCGTTAAATTTGGGGAGATTCGGATGGCAAGAAAATGCCTCTAGGATTTTATGAGTTTGGTATGACTGAAAGCTATAAGGGTATTTCCGGAAAGTCGTTTATGAAGTTTGGATTCACTAATGTCGACTTGTGTCATTGGGTTTTGGGCGATTTCTTTGATTTTCAAGTTCTTTGCAATTGGTATTTTTTCAGATGAGTTTTATAGCAAGGACTTTACAATTATAGATAACTGACATGAAGTTGGCGTGAAGATATGTATGTTTAAAATAAATTGGTTAAAGCTATTCTTTATTACATCACCTGCTAGAGAATGTCACGTTCAAAGATTAGACGGTACAAACAGATAGAAACAAATTGAAAAAAAATGTTGTATGTACCATGTAGTATAGTTTACTGACTTTACTAACAACTTTGCCCGCGACTTCATCCGGGCGCGTTCACAAAATAATAAAATACTCGCGGCCCGCTTCGGCTTTGCACGGATATAAAATATGTGCATATTGTGTGCCTTCCTCTCCAATCACTTTATCTATTGTAAGAAACTGCATCAAAATCTGTTGCGCAATGTTAAGGATTTAAAATTACGCAAAAGGGACACACTTTGTATTATATTAATATGTATTGATGTTTCATTCTGTTATTAGCTCGATGCATATTGACTTAAGTTCGGATCTTAGACTAATATATGCTTACTTATGAAATACAAACGTCAAACCGGCCATCATAGCGTGCCGCTAGTATTACAAGAATATTTCAGACCAGCTGGTCCAACCCGGTATTAGCACCCGCGTGTGACTATACACCCGTCGCGAACGCGCCCACCAAACTTAGCAGACCCCGTCACGTGTTATCGGATCCATCGGATCCAATAACCGTGGCAAACGCGGACCTCCCTCCCAATCCCAACCGGAACACAAATTCACAGAACACTACACTACACCGTCGCCGCCGGTCTAGGCGACGAAGACCTCTCTTGCGCCCGGCGCCTAACGCCGAGCGACGAGCCGCCACTATTCCTCCACCTAGTCCACCCAGTAACTAGATCGCAGCACTAAGTCGAGGTACGGTCTCCCGGGAGACAGCCCTTAGTGCTGGCGTTGTAGGGAACAGTTCAATCCATCTAAATAATGATGTCTCGGGCTGAGCACTCTGCTCGGCCCACAAAGCCCGGTGAAGTTGTAAAAACCGCGAGGTTGACAACACATTAGTCATTCAAAAAAAAAAACAAAGACCAGCTGTTGCCTGCTTCTTCGCCCGCGTTTTCACAGGAACCCGTTGTGCGATCGGGTTTAAAATCCATGTCACAATCTATCTGTGTTTCAAATTTCAGACAAATCCGTTCAGCCATTCGAGCGAGAAAAAGTACAAACATCCATACATACATACTCACAAACATGTGCACTTACCTATTATATTACTAGGATTACTTGGATGATTGGATGAAGCCTGTAGTAATAGTAATAACAAATGTTAAGTAATTTACCATAAAATGTGCATGTTTACCATATTACTACTCAGTATAAAACAAAGTCGCGTCCTACATCCCTATGCTTAAATATTTAAAGCTACGCAACGGATTTTGATGCGGTTTTTTTAATAGATAAAGCCAAACACTCTAACAAGAGTGTTTGGCTAAGGTTTACATGTATGTTACTAATGTAATTCTATCATAAGATATACTAAATTGAAGGTAAAATATTATCGATTTATAATTTAAATTTATCCTTATTGATGCCGCTTGGTACAGCCGGTCATTGGCGCTCGTAAAAAGCAGGTAAAAATTGGGTCCGTAACTTGTCGCCATGCATTCGATATAGCATCATTAGTTGGCTTCAGGACTACTGCTCTCAACAGACTTTATTAACCGACTTTTGACGTTAACCGATGTTCTCAATTCGTAGGTATAGATTTTTTTGTATGTTTGTTACGTTATTACTCAGTAAATGGATTTTGATGAATATTTTTTCGTAAGGTGAACGAATATTCTGAGGGAATGAATGAATACTACATTTTATTATGTACCAAAAATTAACAAAATTAGTTCAATCAGGTCTTTGTTAGAAGTGTAATCTCCACTAGAAATATCTCTTCGTGAGTGTTATCTTATATTGGTGGTAATTCTACTGTTCACAAACTTAGTTTAAATTCATGCTATCCTTTTCAAATGGAACCAAAACAAAAGAAATGGAACATTTTAGAAATGTCAGATTGGTTCTTGCATCAATGTTCATAATCAATCTTCTCCGAGGAATAGATTCACGGCCTAACTTTTAGTCTCAATTTTGTAAAGAAAATGCCTACTTTATGACCAATTAATTATAATATATATAATATAATATATTAATATATTATTAACGTCTATAATTGTGACCATTAATATCTGTAGCAATTTCATGTACAAATAAATCTAGCAGCACTAAATGTCTTTCAATTACTTTTGTTAAAAGAAGACAGCGATAACTTAAAACTAGATTAGTAAATGCGCATCAAAATTACCACCAGTGTCCTATTACTTCTATTATCATTTTTCTTATAACTCGATATGGGTTTAGGACGAATCTTACGTTTTATATCATTGGATATTGCAATTTTATAGCGCACTTATATCAAGAAACGGTTGAGACGCAATCAAGATTGCCTCTTTGAAATTGAGACATTGAATGTTTCCCATTTTCTTTCTCCAATTTCGTGTCGATAGCAAAAGTAAAAAGGATCGTCGATACCACCGACATCGAGGCTCGACTCTAGAACTAGGGATGAACTAGAGGTAAGATCGATTACCTGGGTTACTATTTGAAAATCGATTTTTTGCATGACATGTTACATCGAGTAATCGATTAAAGAACGGTAACAGAATGTTTAATTTTTAGTACCTACAGATATGTTGGTTTTAGTCAGTTGAATTCTTAATAATAAACATTAAACCCACTCTATTTGAATAAAAATAATATTTTCACATTCAACATTAAATACGTATTAGTGTTTTTATTTTTTCTAAAATACACTTTAGTTACGATTCAGCTGACTGATAAACCGATGCCCGATGAAGTAATAAGATGCAGACTTTGTGATAAATTTAGTTTATTGTCAAAAAAAAAGATCGAAACTTTTTTATAAAATAAAAACTAGAATTATCCAAAAATTAGAATATAGAGTGTTCGCTATCTTAATGAGCTGCTATTTTAATCTTACGCTTTTGGCAATGATGCATATTTATTAGGCTATAGCTAATATGCCTTATTAAATTTCGAAATAGGATACATTTTGGAATGGTTTTAATTGTAAATGGTTTAGTAGAAGGGAGAAATTACACATCTTTTATTTCAATGTATGGTTATGTTATTTACGTTACATTTTTTTTTAAATCGATTCTAAAAGCATTATTTCGAATCAACTTTCCGATATGTGCAAAGAATCGATATATCTCCAGAGCCCTATTTCCCGTTTCCTTTTTAACGTTTTCATGAGTCCCGAACTAAAGACCTTGTAACATCGTATCTGTCCGATGCCTTTTAATAGCCGAACAGTGAACAAACTGCCAAGTATTAAGTTTTATCAACCATCTGCACGAATGTCACGTCTTTATTACTACTTACTCTTTGTTGTCATGAATGCAAAGTGTAAGGGATAGAAATATGATTTGTCCTGCTCATATATATTTGAAAAGGCTGGAATTGTCCGTCCCTCTCGTCTGTAGTAAGGGTTGCCACCTGCAGTCTGTTATTTTTTACAAATTCTGAAACGTAGGGGAAGTAGGGTGCAAATCCTCTTAAGTTCTTTATAAATTGCAAACAGATACTTAATGTATGAAAATCAACTTATATTTGCAGCTGTCCTTACTATAATAAAAATAATAGTAATTATGTAGTAATCATGTATAACGAAAATAATAGCCAATATCTGTAAGTCATTAGATAATTAGAAATTTTACGATTTAAATTTTTATATTTATTAAGAAAATATATATTTTACGTATATATAGACATTTTACTTCAACGATCATAGTTTAGCTGAGACATAGATAACGTCTGTTAGGTCGGCGGTTCATAAAAAAGTAGCAATTACAAGTGCTTGTCTTCTAACTTTCGTAAAATTTTTCGTAGTTAGTGTAAATGTAAGAGTATAATCTAGCTGAAAGCCTAATTAAACAAAAACTGTCGTCTGTTCATATTATTTGATTATTTTGAATAAGTATAGAATTAGGTATTTCTTTGCCGGCTTACTGTGTTTCCATGTGACCGATGTAGAATTTTGTTCTGAACAACATAGTTGTAAAGACTTCACGATTTGTTATTATATTATGTGTTTATCCCATGAAGTTGCTATTTAACACACTACTACCAGTAAAACATAGAAATATTTTTTTATTCGTTGCGTTTTATTCCTAAAGAGTGTGCGTGGTAACCCTGACCATAGGTGTTCGATTTAATAAAAAATGGCGTACCTGAACCGGTCTCTGACAAGTTTATGCATTTTTCTTAATGTTCTGGATGTTTTTTGTTACGGATTCTATTGGGTTGGTTTAAAGCCACATTAAGACTAATTTAATTATTTTGAGATATGTAGTTTTAATTTATTAATGTTCATCGTTACTTTTATTTTATTATCATAATATCTTGACTATCGAATTAGTAGGTACTTGTTAAAGCCCGGTGAAGTTGTAAAAACCGCGAGGTTGGCAACGCAATAGTCATTCCAAAAAAAAAAGTAGGTACTTATAACTGCTAAAGTATTTTCTTTTTGAACTTAAACCGCAAAATATGTAAATAACAAGTACTCCGTCTTAAGAAAATCTCTATTTAAGTTATTCTAACAAAAAAATAATGTATTAAAAATCTGAGGAACATATTTGGTAAGTGATACTAAAAACGACTGCGGTTTATCCAGGTATTGGGATAACTTGCTTGCCTGTTTCTTGTGACTATGTGAACAAGTATATAAAATATGCAAAATGAGAAAAATGATTGTATTTAGTAGTTTTTAATTAGAAAACGATATTCTTGCTTATCTAGACCAGAGTTTACAGCGCAGCCATTTGTGTAGGTACTTAAAGTTAGGCTCGATTATTGCGTCATTAAAATTAAGTAATAGTGATATTAAAACCTGTCAACGTTCCTCTTATTAAATGGCAGAATTCCTAATTTTCTGCTCTGATCGATCAAAATTTTCTTATCGCTAATGAAATATAAGCTCGTTGACAAATGGAGTCCATTACTGTCTTAATTAAAACTGTTAAGTTTGTTACTCCGTTTACTATGTCAAAATGTACAATAGCCTGTTTTAAATGAAATCTACAATCGAAAATCGACTATAATCCTACATTTTTATAACGTAATCGGGTAATCCATTGTCTGATGAATACACGTTTTTATTTTCTTTTGGAAGGACAATACCAATAGCAATAAGTGACGCTGAGTCAGCTGTGACTTTGGCCGCCATGTTGGATCTTTTATTTTTTAAATTGCGCTCGCACGTCAAACGATTCAATTCCATTCGGTTTAACTCTATTGTTGTTTTTGAAGCGTTCAAGTATCGGATTTTGTTTACGTATGAGTTTTATAGTCTGTTAGACAACTTGATATTACAACATTCTTGTGTTTGAATAAGTATTTCGTTCTAAAGTTTTCGAAAGAAAATAATGTTTTTTGAGATAGTTGACTGCGTAATGGGTATCAATTTTTGGTTTCTTTTATTTAGAAAGACAAACAATGGGTCGCTTTCTCTCTTTCTTTCTCTGGTGCGTTGTCAACTTGAAACTAAATACTAATTTAACTTAGATCAGTAATTACGGATAATCACAATTTTTAAGTTCTCAAAGCTAGAGAAAAAAGCTGCTTCTACTTTAATTTTGGGCTTACATTAGGCTCGTTGCATGTCATTATGCATAGCTATTGTTAAAAGTGTGTTTTGTAGGAAAGTCATTGGTGAGCACTGACGTTTAGTCGCAGAAATTGGCAAGGTAGTTAGTTCCAGGATACATTTTTTCACATGATCACGTTTAAAGTTTAAACTCTAAAACTCTCTGATGGAAGAAAGATGGAAAATAGCAAAAACAAATATTTTTTTTGATATTTTGCATCGTCGGCGCTTGGTAAAACTTCCAAATATTCATATTTTTAAACAAAGAAAACAGTACAAGTGTTTCTTTGTTTAAAAATATGAATCTCATATATGCTTCCATTTTAAGATGAGCAATAATATTTTTGATTTATCACTTTATAACAATTTTAAATAACACTCATTTAACACACACAGGATAGGAGTTAGTTCAAGTCCTAAACTCTACACAAATCCTATCTATATTTAAGCTTTCAATACATTTTTTTTCAAACTGCAAAACCTATTACTATCAATGATGAACTCGTATCGACAATCCTCAACCTCTGATTCGAACATCGGACCACACACTGTTACCACAAAATCAATAGGAATGTTTTTTATTAAAAACCATGACACGGGGATTAACTTTGTTTCGTCAAACTACCTGGTGTGGTTTTTTTGGCCGGGGACTTGTTTTAACGGATCAAATAGAGGCAATCGATTCAGTATACGCTACGATTATTTCTCAAGTGGGTTCTGCGGAATTTTGCGAAATGTAACATTTTTTTGTAGATGACTAGATCGCCCAGAATTGATTCTTTTTAAACGATTCTAAAAAGTTCTCACTTCGTCAGTAATCAATATGTTTTTGTTGTAAGTTGTTTTTATGTTTTTTTTATTATTATAATACTAGCTGTCCCGGTGAACTTCGTTTCACCTGTTCAGTATGGGCAATAATAAAGTATTATTTTTCCCATTTTCCCTGCAACTTTCCCGGTTCTTCTCTTTATAAAAACCTTCTCCTGATAATAACTAACACAATAATAAAAGAATTAGCCAAATCGGTCCAGTCATTCGGAAATTATGCGCTTACCAACAAATTTAGCGGTTCATTTTTATATTATAGATAGAAAGGTAAACAAGCATACGAATATCCTGATGGTAAGAAACTCACGCCGCCTAGAGACACCAAAGTTAGTAATAGTGCGTTGCCAACCTGAGACTGGGATGCTAGGCCTTAAGCAACAGTAAGATTACCGGCTACCTTATCATCCAAACCGAAACACGTCAACATTAAGCACTGACGTTATGGCGACAGGAACAGGTAAGGCCGTGGTACCAATCCGGGCAAGTCGCTGCAAAACTCTGCCACCTAGTTAGTAGTAAGTAGTATTCGTTTTATATTTAATTACTTCACCATTAATTAATGGATAGTAATTAATTCTGTTTCTGAAGATCATAGCCGCGGCTCCATTGCAAATCGATACCTGGCTAGTGATTTTTAAGTTATTAACTTTTTTTTGTTAGTTTTTACAGTTTGCTGCGATTATTTATGTAGTACCTTTATGCTAAATCAGTCGGATAAAATTATAGGTCGAACAGTCTCACTTTAAATTCAGCTAGGATACGCTGTTATGGAATAACTGTCTCCGATGTAGATCCCAGTATTTTACTGTTTAACTGATAAACGACTCAGACCAAAAGAAAGTGTTTGTGTGAGATCGATTCCCAGCTTTTTATATAAAAAATCTAAAACATCTTTGATGATCATAGGCATAGTTGTCTCTTACCGTCAAGATAGTGATATGCTTGTTCATTATTTTATCCCATAAATCTATATCTATCTATATGCATATATATATATATATAAATGAAACCCGGTTTCCTTGGTCACGGCATCACGCGTGAATGGCTGGAGCGATTTCACTCATTCTTTTTTTGTTGTATTTGTTATTACTAGGAGAAGGTTCTTACCAAAAAAAAATATTAAGAAAATCTCTCGAAATTTTTGAAAAATGTACATTTAATTTTGCATATTTTAAAAAACGCGCGTAACGAATGTCAATGTCATTCACAGCCCTAGACTATATTGAATTGAAAAAGCGTCGTTTGTTCGGTAACGTGGTTACTTAATTAAATTCGAGCATCATTTGTTCGGAAACGTAATAACATGCATTGTAATTTTTCCCATACAAACTGAAAGGGACGGTACGAAGTTCGCCGGGACAGCTAGTGGTTTATATCATCTAAACCAGATTGCTTCTTTCTTAGTCTTTGATTCAATGTAAAACCAAAAAATACCAAACCTTCGAACTCTTAATTAAACCTTAATATCCAATTATTATTACTTTATAATTACATTCTAGTTTACTAGCAAAATGTAGTATACCTCAGATATTGCAATAGCGCTTTCTCTTTCTAGCGAACACGTAACACTTGTGTTAGATAAAGATAGCACAAGACCATAAATTACAAAGCTTTTAACACGCGCCATAAATCTTAGTATCCTATGAAACTTGCGCCCGCGCATAGATGCACCAGTGTGATAAAGGTAACATGGACATTTTACAAAAAATCTTTGCTACTTATCAACCGTTAGTGCTTTTGTATAAGATTAAAGAAAGTAAGCTATTATTCTTTTGAAAATATGGTAGTAGGGATACGTTTTGTCCTAGAAAACAAATTTGTTCGTTTTTTTCTCGAAAAACATGGGGAAAGTATTTTTATTTTAGCGCTTGCCCTGGGCTTGAATTAAATTTCTAACATTTTTGAAAAGCCTTTCCTTCGGCTTGAGATGATATGGTGACAGGTTCAAATCATGTAGGACGATTTTTTTCTTTTAAAATTTATAGATAAGGAAAGTGTTTTATCCATTGTCGTTTGTAAACAAATAAATACTTAATAATAAATGTTGCATATCTGACCCCAAAGTAAGCAAATTATATGCTAGTGTAAAGGGTGTTAGTCAACGATTGTAATACATAAAAATACTCAAATAGACATAAGAATAAATTTAATAAAAACCCAGACATGC
>NJDD01000105.1:752888-765120 GCA_002245505.1 Calephelis nemesis | reverse complement strand
AAATTGTATTATAAACTAGCTGTCCCGGCGAATTTTGTTCCACCCGTTCAGTTTGTATGGGGGAAAAATGAAGTATTATTGTATTTCCCATTTTCCTCACAATTTTCCCGGTTATTCTCTTCATAAGAACCTACTTCTAACATAACTAACTCAACAATAAAAGAAATAGCCTAATCGGTTAAGTCGTTAGGAAGTTATGCGCTTACCAACACATTTAGTAATTCATTTTTATATTATAGATTTAAATGTAAATACTCTTATTATAATGCCTCAAATAATGTGTACTGTGGAAAGTGTTAAATGAAAGTGTATGTAAAAACAGATCCGCTCTCCGCCTGATAAACATAATAGTTTAATCTTTAACTTCTATATCAGGCAACTGATTTAAATGCAATTTTCACTATTACATAGATTATACCTTCCCTATGAACGCCTTGTTGATCGACTTGTGTAACTTGTGCGTAACAAAACATCGTTTTGAAAATGTATACTGATCTTAATACATCCTTTAAGATAATCTATTACCGCTCAAAATCAAAGGTATTTATAGATTATCAGTATATAGGTATGCAAAATAACTTTGATTCTTGACAGACGCGAGCAAATGACGGGCATGCAAAGTTCAAGACATTTTGTTCAGATTACGCTATCTGCGTGCCATCTGTTGCGTGTGTATAGACTCAAGTGTTAAGCGGAGAGCGTAAGAATCGCTCTCCGCTTAGGAACAATAGAAAGAAAACGTTGCAAAAATTTCACGACTTCTATCCTTGTAACATCCTAGATTGAACTATTTGGGGACACCCTCCTGCTAATCGTGTAATTTTTGAAGGACCGTAACCTTTTTTGAGTTGTTAAATGCTTTTATTTATTGACAAAAATGCGCAAGTAAATATCAAAATTTGTATGACAGTGTAGCTTTTAGTGCCTGTCAAATTATAGTAGTAATGTATCGTGGTTTATATGTTAAAAAATGAGATTTCCAGCAGCAAGTGAGTAAGTTCTGTAGATAATTTAATATATGTATTAGTTTTGGGTAAGGATAACTATGCCTATTGTATGAAAATTAATTATCATAAAAATAAAAAAAGCAGTGCACGTGCATTTCTATTTAGAATCATGATTTTGAATATTTGTTATTAAAGATTACTGAATGGCTTGTATTCGCAAATATTGTACGAAATGTGAGATACGAAAATCTCACCTTTTTTTTAAAGAGGTGGAAATTATAATGTGGCTATACTATATTCGTACATTTACGCTGCGACAAAGTCATAAAGATTTGTGGTAGAATATTAAAATTTACGATTAATTAAATTTTAGAATATTAAAGTGACTTGCCTCTTAGATTCAAGTGAAAGCTCTTAAGCAGCGTCTTGCATTTTATAAATCAATAACTTGTGTGTAACTTACACCAAACAAAAAACCGCCACAAACTTATAACTTAATCCGAATCAACAGGAACTTGCAGTTGAATAGTAAGAACGAGGTCGCAACATTTGTCTGTTTCGCATCATTAATTTGACAATCGAAACGTCACATTACAAAGGCGAAACGCCTACGAGACGCGGGTTAAAGGTCTTAAACGTTCGGTACAGTTAGGCAAGTTAACGTTACGTTAATGTGTTTGTAATGATTCGTAATGAATGAACATGTATTGAAACTTATCATTAACCTATTTTTAAAACGTTTAGCGTAATATATTCGTGGGAAATATTTTAATACGTTAACTTAAAAGTATTTTTAAATAAAGCATTGTACAAATATTATTTTTAGACAAGCACTGAAATATTTAAACCGCCTCCCGAACGTATAGACATTTCCATGTAACCTTGACATATATATATTTTAAAAGAGGTTTCATAAACTTTTTAAAACAGGCGTCCATGTAGAAGTTTTAATTTTTGGTGTTGCAGATATTTATGGTCAATTGTAACTACATAATGTATTCAATCAGGTAAACCCACCAGCTCCCATCCAACCCACTAGCCCGTATGCCGTTTTGTCATAAAACAAGCAAAACTAAGTATTTTGGAAACGTTAATGACTTACGTTAACGTAACTTCAACTTTACAGTTGCTGTCAAGTCTCGTTTTTGTCTCTAGCTTTAAAATCAGCGATTTTATTATCATCAATGTTCCACACTGTTTGTTAAATATAAAGGAACACAGTTTTATCAACCTGTAAATATAATTACGGCTGTGTCATGTACCAGAGAATCTATTCTTGTGGCTCCTTTTGGACCTGATCAAAAAAGCAGTATGTGCCTTATCTATATTTTGACTTATTTCTGTGCAAAATTGTATGAAAATCGCTAAAAAGATTTCTGTTACATCTTTGAAAAACAAATATCTATATAAAGACGTTTTTATGTACATCTCAATCAAATTTGACAAATCGAAAGCTCACTTTCGCCATAACAGTTATCATTAAGTGCGGCATTTGTGTGTCTAGCCTTAAAATTAGCCATTACGTATTCGCCATATTCCACACCGTTAATTATGTTTATGGCAACACCGCTTTTACGACATTCTTTTATTCTTCAATATCGGATACGAGGGAATTTTATGTCGCAACGCAAGCATCGCCGTTTTATGAGTCGTTTCGTACTCCTTGTGGTCCAGTTATCGATATGTAGGTAAGCATTAAGTTTAATGGTTGCTGTGATACCCTGATGTACCTGTGCGTTGTTTTTATCGATAGTTTAGGGATGTGCTTTGTTTTATTAGCAGCGTTTAAGTAAGGTAGAGATGTGATTACGGTAAAAATTTTAAGATTTCTATGAATTCATGTGTTGTAAAATCTTCACACACACATATATATATATATGTATCAAGTACAAGTTGAGTATCAAGTACCAAACATTACAACTCCGATAGACCTGTGTAGCCTCCTTCAAATTCATTAGGTACTCTTTTTATACCAGCACACCGATTACGGGGACTTGTATAAAAAATATATATACTTAATATATAAATCAATATAGGTATTGTAACTCTACGTATCTAAACCACAAAATTAATGAGTTACGAGTTTTGATCTATTTTAAATTATTTAATAATTAGTCTCAATTTATAAACCTTTGCTAAAAATATGTTTATAGTTAATACCGTCTGTATAACATATTTTAATTACAAACCTTATTACAGATTTAGTTCAAGCAGATATTAAAATTTGTCTACACAAAATCAAGGTAAAAGGAAGTCTCCTTCAGTGGAATATAAGAACAATTTGAAAAGTTTTAGTTTCTTAGTATTAACAATTCCTGCAATAATTACACATATATAGTTCTGTGAGGCTTATGGTTAATGTTTTAATATATTGGAAAATTTACTCTCCACATGAGCAAAATATGTTTTTCTGGCTCCAATTTTACAACTTTATTTTTCCAAGTTTATTTTTTTGGTGCAGGTATCCAAACGAATACAATCTAGCCGGTCTCATTTGAATATCTTAGTAAACAAAAACAGAATTTCAATTCCAACGTCTTAGCCGACCCTCCACGTATCCGAACGGCTCTCAGCGCAAATCCCAGTTTGATCGACTTCTTAAGTTCTCCTCAAGTGATTCCTTTAGTTTCATATGATTCAAGTATTCAAGACGCATGTTGTCCTTTTTCTTAGTGACTTAGCGTTGACTAGCTTCGATTGAGTTGATAACTACATTTTGTTTTATTTTCTGTAATTGAGTTAGGTATGTGTACCGCCTCGTTGGTCGAGTGGCTAGTGTGCACGCGTAACTACATCGACAAACTGCGAGGCTCGGGTTCGATTCTCGACGGGGGCAACCATGTTGTGATGGACATTTAGATGTTTTCAATTCCGGGTCTGGGTGTTTATTAAATTTATTCTAGTATCTATTTAAGTTTTTCTAGATCTATTAGTATCATTTGACTAATACAAGCATCAATTTGCTTGCTTTGGGGTTAGATTCAATTTGTGTGACTTGTCCAGGGATATTTATTTATTTATGTATGATTTTTTATGATATCAAGATAAGATTGAGTTTTGTATGTTCTTTTTAAACCTATTTAAAATGCAAATAAATTAAATGAGAAATGTTAATTTTGACTGCAGCTGCATGATGTATACTTAGTAATTAACATACTTAATTACTATGTAAACATGACAAACTGGCTTTACCCTTGCGAGATTAAACCACTGTTATTTTCTTTCAATCGAAGCGTGGATCGATTTTAAAAAATATATATTTTAATTGTTGAAGAAATAGTGAGGGGAGATATTAAATTGGTAAAAACCGTATCCAAATTAATACAGTAGTTTTGCCCCGCCGTGTTGACGAATTGAAAATTCCAAAAATCACTATTTATTACTAAAAGAGACTTATTCCAAATTATTACTTTTTCATTGATATTTGCAATTGACAGTTGTTTACTGATTTATAAATTGTACATATATAAAAAATATACTTGATTGAGGTCCCATGTTCGAATCCCGGGTCGGAAACATAAAGAAAATTTGGTTTTTCCGATTTTCTAATAAAAAAAATGTTGCTCGGGATTAGGATATGTGCCCGGTTGGCATAGGCTTGCCACCTATCACACTGTGGGACTTAGTATCTTCGGCTAGTCGTGGGTGCCCTGGATGTGCCTCTGCCTACCACTTCGGGGATATGGGCGTGAAGATACTTTTTTTATTTTATTTTAACTCATTGATAAGACTTAAAAGATTTATTTTTGTTGAAAAGTTTTCAATTTGGTATAAATTAGTGGGAAAGGCTTAAAAAATTCAAAAAATGCGTTTAAAAAACAGCAATTTTGTAAAAAATCTCGAAGCGGCTTACACCTGTGCAGCCTTAGTCATATTCTTATTATGAAAAAAGTTATTTAAAAGTAAAACAGCGTATTCAAAACAGAGACTTCATTGGAAAAACGATTGCCTTACCTAGTACAAGCGTATAAATCTTTAATTATCAAGATCGCATGTAAACCGCAACCCAACGTAACAAGATTCAGATAAAATAGTTATGCAAATGCAGACTAGTCCCAGTTCAAAACAGGGACCATGCAGAGATCTAACGGGAAGGATTAGGGATGTGAGGTGGAATTTAAAGTTCCTCGATAAATAGGATTTTCCGGTTGGCGCTTAGACTAATTTAGCTTTTGATGGCTAATACCGTTGTATGTACTTTTGAAGTTAAGACGTGATAAAAATTAATATACTTGAATTTGAGGTGGAATTTAAAGTTCCACGATAAATATCATTTTCCGGTTAGCGCTTAAACAAATTTAGCTATTGATGGCTAATGCTGTTATATGTAGCTTTGAAGTTAAGACGTGACAAAAGTTAATATACTTGAATTTGAGGTGGAATTTAAAGTTCCTTGATAAATATGATTTTCCTATTGACGCTTAGACAAATTTAGCTTGAGATGGCTAATACTGTTGTATAGAGATTTGAAGTTAGACATGACTAAAATTCAAGTGTATTAAACACTTGAATTTGAGGAGAAATTTCAAGTTCCACGATAAATATGATTTCTCTGTTGGCGCTTAGACAAATTGAGTCGTTGCTGGCTAATATAAAGGCATATATGGCTAATATGTCAAGAGTTTTAGAGTTAGAAGTGTTAAAAATTAATATTAGGTATTGGAATTTGAAATGGAATTTTAAGTTCCTTAATGAATATTATTTTCCAGTTGGCGCTTAAGCCACAATTAGTTTTTTATGGCCAATACAGCTGTATAGAGTTTGAAGTTAATCGTCATAAAAATATGAGATACTGGAATTTAAGATGTAATTTAAAGTTCCTCTGTAAATAGTATTTTCAAAAACAGATACACAGAGTTTCAAGTAAAGATAACAAAAAGTAATGTACACTGGTATACGAAATGGAATTTTGATTTCCTCGTCTTCTGTCTCTAAAATGTATAAAATGAGTAAATAAAAAAATTATTGGAGTGATCTTGATATCCAAAGTAAATAGAAAGAAGGGTGCGCTAGAAGAAAAGGGGCACATCTTCGAATTTATAATTTAGGCGCAGTGAAATTGCAAGAAACCGTTCCTGATTTAATCTTCATTTTTTTCGAAAGTAATGTTTTTATTTTATAGTTTTATCCTATTTGTTAATCCAAGTTACCCTCTATCTGTGTGTTAAATTTCATGAAAATCGGTTCAGCAGTTTTTGCGTTAAGGAGTAACAAACAAACATGCAAACTTTCTTATTTATAACATGGATAGGATGCCTCAGAATCATGACCTATCTTTCTAAATAAAAACCATCTTAATCAGTTTGTAATCCAAGTAATTGCAAAACAAACGTACAAAAAATGGATTACTAAATAACGCCATAAAAAATTAGTAAAATATAATTATTCATCTACGCCAAAATAACTAGTTATCTAGTACACCAACGATTTGCCAACGGTATCAAAACCTCTAATGTTAGTTATTCTAAAAAACTTGCATTAGCGCCGATTATAAAATAGCTTGCCAGTTACATTATAAACCCACCTATTTCATGTTCTTAAGATTACTTGTTTCTAAGATTACTTACAAATAAGCAAGAAAAAAGCTTGAGGCGGTAAAACATCTCAAAGCGTTAAACAGATTGGCAAATTACCCTTAATTATTATCTTTTCGTTCCGACGAAGCATCGATGTTGTAAAATAAGGGAAACATTTGCCTTCGAGCGTCGTATTCCGATACTGCCACTTAATGTCTGTCATCGGATGTTTTTTAAACAATTCTCTTCATATATTATGTTAACTAGACAACCATATGGCGATGTTTATTTTTTTGGAAGTCGTATAGCAAAGGATTTTTGGGTGATAGGGATTGTTGTTGACGTATTGCTATCTCAATTTTCTTTCCTAGTGCTCACAATAGCTAGGGAACAGTTTATTCCTGTGTTGTTAATTTTAATCACATTGTAATTATTTTCTTAAGTATCATGGTCGTATCCCCGAAGACGTTAACAGAGGTGCAATCAGGCCACCCATGACTAGACGAAGACACTAAGTCAAATCTGTAAAACACTAGTAATTACAGACTTTCTTATTAACACCAACTTGGTAACACATTAAAATTGTATTGAAAGACGGGATTAAAGTTTCAATAAATTTTAAGAAATTAAATTTTGAGAAAGGCGTTAACATTTTTGCCACCGGGTTTAAATACTCAGTAGCTCAAATAGTAAGAGCATTCGTCGGCTTGAGACGAAAGGGTAGGTACAGGTTCAAATTCTGTCTAGGATGATCATTTTCCTTTGTTTCAAATTTATAGAATTTTTTCCTAAGCACAGGGCAAGTGCTAAAATAAAAATACACCGGGATATTTTTCAAATATGTTCTCAACTAAAACGTAGTTAGTCAATAATTACTCATCATAACAATAATATTAGTTTTTGTTCTTTGTAATTTGATTTTGTGACAATGTAGCAGTGGCTTGTCATTTTTTTAGATTGACAATCACTCGCTGTACTATCCTTGTAAACACCAGAATGTATTCTTGCTTATAAGGTTTAAAATCTGAAACCCATGTTCCTGTAATAGTGATGAACTATGATTAGTGATATTGCAATTTTAACCTTACCAGTCAGGATTAAAGGTTAGTTTAATCTTTTGTAAGACTTATTTAGTTTAACCGCTGGTCTGTTTGCCCTTAAACAGATGAGAAGCAGCCGCCCAAACGTTTTGGTGTTAACTGCGTTTTACTGCTTTTAGACTTTGGTTTTGTTGATCCGGGGTTTAAATTGTGTTGGTTTTGGATATAACGTAAACATTGCAATGAATTGTTGTTTTAATAGATCATAAATTTTTCTTCATAATTTTGAGTCTTAAAAAAAGTTAGAAATTATCGGATGCGTGGACTGACTGACGATTCTTAACAAGTCCCGATGTAGATTATATAACTGAATTAAACTATTCATTGACCACTAGCACCGTGATTATGGTAGTGGAAGTTGTGTGACTTCTCTCCTTCGGTACTGCATTATTAATGCCTGGGTGATGCCCTAAAGAATGCTCGTCATTTTTGTGTTCCATAATAACGGGTACGCTACTAAATTAGCTCGAGTAATAGCAGTTACAAGATATCGATACACCAGTAACATCTATGGTGTCTAGGTGACAGGTGTCTCTTACCATTAAGAAAGATCATCATGTGGAATATGCCAGATTGACATAACAGCTATACAATGCGAACATGAATGGATGTAGATACCAGGAGAGACCTAGGTTGACATTATACAAATTGCTAAGTTTTTTCCGATATTGGTGCTAAGAGTCACTGAATCCGGCATATTTGTATAATAAGAATAATGAATTGGATGAAATTAGGCAGATCTATATTGCAACACTTGGCGCTAAACCTCTTTTAACTTGGCACCCCTACAAGGAAGTTGGCGTGAATATGTGTGTATGAGAATGGTATAATGACGGTTTCGATACCATAGGAGACCTAGGTTGACATTATACAGATCGCTAAGGTTTTGTCGAGGATGGTGCTAAGAGGCAGCGAAACCGGCATATTTGTATAATAAGAGTAATGAATTGGATGAAGTTAGGCAGATATATATTGCAACACTTGGCGCTAAACCCCCTTTAACTTGGCATCACACAAGGAAGTTGGCGTGAAGATGTGTGTATAATAACGTATAGTGACGGTTTTGAAGATATTTCTTCAAAAAGTCATTTAATTCGATTTTAATGTCGAGATGATTGATCTTGTAACCGTATTGATATATTAATGGAGTCAAATGAATAAGTTATAAATCGTAATTACGTTGATTTGTCTGTCAATCGTGAAATATGGCGGTGAATGAGGTTAGGTAATTAATCAAATTCCATAATGGTTTCATTTAAATGTATATTGCGAAAAGTGTCCGCTGTGGCTGAGCAATGAAATGATTACTGGCGTCACTTTAACGCATCAAAACTGACACATTTCGACTTAAGTCAAAAATTTCTGATATAGTGTTTTATGTATTAAAGTAGAGTTTATTCTATTTTTTCATCTAACAATTTCCAACTAATCTGCTGTCAATGTCAAAGTTATGAAGTTCGCGCGCCTTTTTTTAATTTATTATCTTCAACTTTAGTGGTTGCTGGGGTAAGTACAGTGCAAGTAAACAATGATAACAAATACAAAACTAGACAATCGAAAAGCTACAGTTAGCATTATTTACTAATCAAAAGCTACTAAAATATTAAAAGTAAGGAAACACACCTAAAGTAGAGTCAATTTCATATACATATATAACATTAGACATATGTCAATCTCTGTTTATTATAGTCGAATTATAAAAAATGAATCATTTTGACATGGTTACAGTAATATATAGATTTGAAAATGAAAATGTTAAACAAATCTGCAATAATATCTAACGCCGAGCGACGAACCACTACTCCTCCATCAAGGCCACCCAGTAACCAGAACGCAGCACCAAGTCGAGGTACGGTCTCCGGGAGCCGGGAGACAGCCCTTGGTGCTGGCGTTGTAGGGAACAGTCCAATGCAATTTAAATAATGATGTCTCGGGCTGAGGACTCTGCTCTTTTCTTTTTTTATATTATAGGAAGGTAAACAAGCAGACGGATTTCCTGATGGTAAGAAATTCACCCCGCCTAGAGACACCAAAGATGGTAATGGTGCGTTGCCAACCTAAGGTCAGGATGTTAGGCCTCGAGCAAAAGTAAGTTTACCGGCTACCTTAACCTTCGAACCGGAACACGTCATGACGTTATGGCGGCAGAAATAGGTAAGGCGGTGGTACCAATCCGGGCGTGTCGCTGCTAAACTCTACCACCTAGTCAGATGTCACGGTGTTAGTGACGGTGAGCCTATGCTTGCCTTTTACGAGCTGCCTGGCAAGGAAGGTAGATGGTCTATTCTACAAAGGAGCCCGGACCAACACGGGGTAAGATGCTCGGTCTAAAATAGTCCGGTTGAGTTGTAAAAACCACGAGGTAAGCAACATATTAGTCAAGGTAAGCAAAAAATCCTATTTGCATAAAATTGAGGTTCAAGAGTAATCTTTATGGTCGCGGGTAGGAGCTCGTAAGACCAACAAGACCACCAATGGTAAAATGCTGTGCAGCAAGTTGTCTCCAAGATAGGAATCCAATAACTATTCTTAACGCCGTAATGTCAGGTTTCGGTCCGGAGGGTACTTTACTTTACTTTTACCTTTTATGATATTGGAGGGCAAACAAGCAGACGAATTTTCGGATGGTAAGAAATTCACGCCGCCTAAAGGCACCAAAGATGGTAATGGTGCGTTGTCGGCAAGCATTGATGTTATGGCGACAGGAATAGGTAAGACGGAACCAATCCGTGCGGAAATGGGAACGGGGTAGCCGGTAGACGCTTCTATAATATAATTTAAAGTGTCAACAGGCCACGCTGGTCTCTTATCAGTAAAGATATGAGCTTGTTTGCGCCCTTATCACAAAAACAGAAATTCTTCAAGTATATTTTGGCTTTGACTGTTTTTTCCATAAACATTATTATTATTTAAGTTACTTTGATACTGAATTTGATGAATAATTTAGTTTAAAAAGGTAATGGTTCGTGATATAGAGGTCCAACTGTTGGACTTAACCCGGTTTTTAAACTTCATTAGGTCCCGGTTCGAATTCTCGGGTTGGGCAACAAAAAAAGTGTGTTGTATTAATTTTCTAATAAAAAATACGTTGTCTGAGATAGGTTGGCTACCTATAACATTGAAGGGCTAGTGTCTATGCCTAGTCGTGGGTGGTTGTACTTCTGCCTACAATTAAAAAATACGGGCGTGAAGATACATTTTTAAGCATTTTCGGAATGAAAAAATACCAAATGTCCGAAATACAGCACAATTATATTACCTATTTCACACTGTCTAGGTAACAGAAATAACAATAAAAATATTTTAACCCAAAAAGCCATAAAACCGTCCTTCCGAGAACATTAATTTTTCACATCTCACTGAAACTTTTTTGGACAAAAGCGACTCTGAAAAGGACCGCTTGAAAAAGTATGAAATAACGCGCGGTATCCTAACGGAAGTCTGGTGGCGGAAGTTGCTGGGCTTCCCGGAAGTGCTAGAGGGTTCTCGGGAGACGAAATTGTATTTTATTGTACCTCAAGTAAAAATGGCTACCCATACTCTTGAAGTTGGCTGCTATTAATTATATTACATTAACTTTTACCCGCGACTTCAAATAACCGCCTATAAATTATAGCACTACTTTTTATTTTTCCAAATGTTGGTCCTTTGTGAAGCTTAGACCACTTGATGATCTGCCTGGTCGGTCGTATGTGGCAAGCAAAGTCTAAAGGACCATTGCCAACATGACCACTGGTGGTAGAGTACTGTGCAGCAACTTCCATAAGCAGAAATCTACTGCCTTATATATTCCTGCCACCATGACGACAGAGTTACGCTACGGTCCGGATCCGGTAGGGCAGCTGTAGACTTGCAAGTTACTAGCGCCTACAGTATGCAACGCACTATAATATCTATGGTGTGTAGGCTAAGGTTATTTTGTTACCAAGGAGCCTTAGTTTTTTGCTGTCTTTTGTCATAAAAAAACCTTAAATTTTCTTAATTTGCTAAAATCTGTCTTTGTCTCTATTTCTTCGAGAAATGATAAAAACAAAGTAACATAACCTCTTTCTTATATTTTCCGGTACTCTTCATTCGTACAAATATAAAACATAGATCCTCTATTTTCCCACGAGCCCTCAGAAGACAAGCTGCAAAACTACACGATCTAATTAAGTTGAACATGAAAAAGGTAGTTGGAAATTCCAGCAAGTGAGAGTTTTAACGGAAATTTTGCGTGTTTCAGAATAGTTTTAGATGGTATGATAGTTCTGTACGTCTGTTGGTGGTTACGGCTTCAGCGTGAATTGTAAAATTTTATTCCTGAACTATTCTGAAATGCTAATTTTTGTTTGCAATTTCAACTTTGGATTGTTGTGGGGTATTCTTGAATGGGCAGTATGTATTTTTTCATTGTTTACCCTATGCGCAACACGGAGAACGGTAATGTTTACCAGTGTGGTATTATTTTAAATTATTTGCTTAATTTATTGTGAAATAACCGAGAGATATAATATATGTAGTACTACTAAAAAAACCTTAGCCGTCTTATTCATAAACATGGACTAAAGTTGGAGTTAAATTAAGTTGATATACTTAGTCTGGCCATAAATACTGTTACACTTAAAAATAAAAAAATATTACATTTGAATTTCGAATCTGTCATTTTTATACGATTGTTCATTGTGTT
>NJDD01000105.1:701442-752714 GCA_002245505.1 Calephelis nemesis | reverse complement strand
TTTTCTTTATTACAATATTTATGGCAAGACTAGGTATAGTCTATATTACCAGGTTAAACCTTGGAGTACTTTAATCCGTGAAAATCTGATGAAAAATAGCGTTGTTATTGTCTAGCAGTCCAGGTGTTGAACTTGACTGCATGAGGTCCTGGGTTTGATTCTCGGTTTGGGCAATAAAATGAAAATTTTGTTTTCCCAATTTCTTATAAAAAATATTGCTTTGTGATTGGATATGTGCCAGGTGCGATAGCTTGCTTCCTATCACATTGTGGGACTAAGTGTTTTTAGTCAGTCGTGGGTGCCCTAGTTGTGCCTCTGTCTGGCTGTTCGTGGTTATGGGCTTAATTTTTTTTATTATAGTAATGTAGTATACAACATTAAAAAGATTAAGAAATTTAAGTTTAAATAATAATAATAATAAATACCCCTAGAAAAATCACACAAATTGAATATAACCCCAAAGTAAGCAAATTATATGCTTGTGTTATGGGTGTTAGTCAACGATACTATTACATATGAATACTTAAATAGATACCAGAATAAATTTAATAAACACCCAGACCCGAAAATGCAGACATCTAAATGTTCATCACACAAATTACTGCCCTCGTCGGGAATCGAACCTGAGCCTCGCGGTTGGTCGATGTAGTTAGGCGTGTACGCTAGCCACTCGACCAACGAGGCGGTCAAAGACCATTGAAAACCAATTGAAATTGAAAAAGCAATATGTGGTAGATAAATAACTTAATAAGGTTGTATAAAGCATCACCAAAATCATACTTTCATAACTTTAGAAAACCGATAAATCGAATTCCAGTTTGGAAATTGCAAGATCTATCGATACATTACTTTCAAAGTACAGCTATGAATGACGTTAACATCTTTTGTGTCTGTCTTGTGACTCATCATGAACATTTAAGAGCAACATGGGTATACAGGTGTAACGGATGCCTTGGAAAAATAATACCTTCGATAAATAAATTGGGCAAAATAATTGGAATCAGGTGTATTACAAAGAAAACAATTTTTCGTCAATTATTTTTGTTACAATACATAAATAAAACCGATAAAAGGTAAGAAAGCACTTAGCGAAACAAACCCAATTTGTCCAACTAATGTTACAGGAAAAGCAATAAATATCGCCTCTGTGGTCTAGCAGTTCAGTTGTTGGACTTGACTGCATGAAGTCCCGGGTTCGAATCCCGGATCGGGCAACAAAAACATAGGTGGGTTTTTCCAATTTTCTAAAAAATGTTGCTGGGGATTGGAAATGTGCCCGGTTGGCGATAGGCTTGCCACATATCACATTGTGGGATTTTAGTGTCTTCGGCTAATCGTGGGTGACCGTAAAACCGCTAGACCACGGTTCAGTTGTTGGACTTGACGGCATGAAGTCCCGGGCTCGAATCCCGGGTCGGGCAACAAAAAGAAAGTTGGGTATTTCCAATTTTCTAAAAAAAAATTTTGCTTGGTTAGCGATAGGCTTGCCACTTATCACATTGAGGATTTAGGACTGGACCTTGCCTACCTCTTCAGGATATGGGCGTGAAGATACTTTTTGAAAAGCAATAAAAGTTGAGAACAGAAATTCGTACATATCCAAAATATGCTGAGTATTATTATTTTTGTTTACCGTGTCAAAAGCAAAGTACTGCCATCTATCAGGGCGAGCTCTGGCGGTGCGCCAAAGAAACTATTTCAAACTATTCGTAGTTCCTGATAATAGTTTTACCCGAGCGAGTTCCAGCTTTGTAATTAATACGCAGGATATAGTTGTAAAAATGACACGCTTTGAAATACTCCTAGTTAAAATAGAACTGACGTTAACACTTTTTTTACGACTGTTTATTTTTGTTGTGACATTTATCTTTCGGATATGATGTTGGTTAAAATGTTACATTGAAAAATGGTAAGCCATAAAATTAACACGAAATTAATTAAATTTTGGGTTATGACAGGTTTTCTTTTTTTATTCTTTATTTTCTTTCGGGTTATGATTTTTATTGATGATTTAACACTGTTACGTTTAGTTCTTTTATTTGCTTTTTTAATTGTTTTTTTTTTTCTGATTTTTTTACACATATTTTACCAGTATATGACTTGTTAAGTGAAATTTCTCTATTGTTTATTTGAACTAGTGTTGTATCTATAGTTAATTGATACCACTTTCGTAATTCAATTGTAGATTTATGAATTTTTAGAGTTTGTTCCTCGAATTTTATTATTTTATAATGAAAATGATCTTTAAATACCTACCTAATTTTTATATTAACCTCGGACGTAGATTGACCAGCTAGCCTACCTACACTGAAATATGACGATGGCGATCACAAAAAACGGTGAGACGGTAGTAATAATAAGTAACTGGCATTTTTGTGATTAGTAAAAAGGATTTAGCACCATTTTCTTAAAGATTAATAACCTGCTCGTTGCTTTAAATGACGTAGTAACTCAATTCATTTTAAATAATAAAACAGACATAACTACAAAATAAAACAGGCTTAAGTCAACGCCGTTTCACATTAAAAAGAATCTATTACCAAAAATATGCTCAAAGTTCAACCAATATTCCATCATAAAAGTTTCCGTTCAATCGAAACTATCGTGAAAATAGCCTCGTTCTGAAGGGTGTGAAACGTGACGTTTTTAATAAATTCCCATCCCGCGTTGGACTGTCGGAGCGTGTTAATACACTTGTCACTGTCACGCGAATGGAGTTATCGTCTAATGAGTGGGGTGACTGACCTGTGGAGAGTGAATTTTGCAACCACAGTCTATGTAAGTGCACTTCGTCTTGTTTAGGGTTGTGCATTCAATGAAATCTTTTCATTTTGAGTTGATACCTCATTGTGCATATGATCTTTAAAGAAAAATATTCTTATAATAAATATCGCGAGCTTATGTCTCACGAAGATTTTGTTATAATATCTACAGTAAAGAAAAGGAGATTTCTTAATAATAAAAATGTAGGCACATGTCGCTTTAGAAGCCCAAAATTAATGAGTATGGTGCATAACCAAGGCTATAACGTAAGTTTACTAATAGTTGTACGGATATTCTGCCCGAATATCCTGGACCAGGTTAAAGCACGACGCATAAAGCTCGGTGAAATTGTAAAAACCGCGAGGTTAGCAACAAATTAGTCATTAAAAAAAGCACGACGATGATCAGTACTAACGTTGTGACGTTTACAACAAATATGGCAATGGTATTGATTTGGGTAAGCCTATAAGAAATCTGCCGCCTATTCAAGTAGATTTTTAGTGTCAACAGCGTGTTCTGCTTTCTTCTGCCTATTTTCATTGGAAACTTGTGCTTTACGTTTATTTAATGTCATTCTGAATGATTAAGATTTAATGTCACGTATAATTTTTATTCCGCTTTTGACTGTCAGAATTTTGTGTTGCATTAGTGTAAATAGAATCGAAATCACGTAAATTATCTTTAAAACGAAGCATACAAATTATTTTGCTTTTCCAAAATTGGAAAAAATATCTTAACAGTTGACAACCCTACATCCAATACTTGAAAGCTTCGGCTCTTTTAAATCGCTTACGTCCCCCGTAGCTTGAGAACTAGCCGATGTTGCCAAGTCTTGTTTCACGGAAAACTTATGGTTCACGCCCGTTTTTATGGCAACCGGAACTACTTGGGATTTAAAACTTATAAATGTAAGCTATTAGGCTAATGGAGTTTTATTTAAGGTATTTTGTTGGAGGATGTTTATGAAAAATAGAGTCGTATCTAAGTAAATTAATATCGTCGGGCTAATTGTAGGAATTCATTTTATCCCATAGAATTCTTATGACATAAGAAAGTGAACGAGCACGCGGCTATCTTTTTTTTATGTTATACGAAGGCAAACAAGCAGACGGATTTCCTGATGGTAAGAAATTCACGCCGCCTAGAGACACCAAAGATGGTAATGGTGCGTTGACCTGAGGTCAGGATGTTAAACCTCGAGCAAAAGTAAGTTTACTGGCTACCTTAACCTCCGAATCGGAACACGTCAAGACGACGTTGGCGACAGGAATAGGTAAGGCGGTGGTACCAATCCGGGTAAGTCGCTGCGAAACTCTACCACCTAGTCAGATGTCACGGTGCTAGTGATGATAAGCCTATGCTCGCCTTTTACGAGTTGCCTGGCAAGAAAGGCAGATGGTCTATTCTGCTAAGGAGCCCGGGCCAGCACGGGCACCTATCTAATACCTGTCCACCTATAGGTAACAGATTTGTCACTGTTTTGTGACCAGGGAGTTTTGCCTAATCTCCAAGTCTACTGGCTATCCTACCATCCGGATTGGAATTCAACAGTGCTAACTGTCGTTTTGGCGACAACAATAGGTAAGTCTGCGGCTTTGTGCTCGAGCAAGCTGCTGCACAACTCTATCAGTATGTTTTTTATGATATTGGAAGGCAAACAAGCAGACAGATTTCCTGAGTGTAAGAAATTCACGCTACTTGGACACCTAAGGTAGTAATGACGCGTTGCCAACATGAGACCGGGATATTAGTTCTCCAGCAAAAGTAAGTTTACCGGCTACCTTATCCTCTGAACAGGAATAGTCAACTTCAAGCACTGATGTTATGGTGGCAGGAATAGGCAAGGTGATACCAAACCGGGCGAGCCGCTGCAAAACTTTACCACATAGTCAGATGTCACGGTGAATGTAAGCTTATTCTCTCCTTTTACGAGCTAGCACATTCACGTCTATTCATTGTCACTTCCACAAGTGACTTGTAGCAAACATGTCACCAACCGGTCACTTGTCCAACCCCAGTCAACGTAGTTTTTATAAAAAAGACTTAATTTTGAATTGCACGACCCGGGAATCGAACCCGGGATCTCATGTATGACTACATGTCAACATCGCACCACTTTACCACAAACATATCTAGACTTCTATACCAATACATAGAAAGTAAGGCCGCTTATTTGAGAACGCTAATCTGATCGCTACCCATCCATAATTTGATTTTCTTGGTTCTATATTTTTTTACAAAAGGTTCACAACATAATATTCAAGACTCGTAACTATAGACAAAAACCTAGAATAGCTTATATAACCAAAAAGTTTACCTACCCTAAAAAAGACTATCGCATTCCGTTTTTTAGTATTAAAATATTTTAAGGCATATCACAGCGAACATGAAACATTACATTACTGGATGTAAACATTATTTTATCCCATTTCTGATAGCAAAATATAAACATTTTCTGAAGTAGATGACGTGATAGCAGATGCTATCCACGTTTCATTGTCCAGAAAGAATCGAATACGTCAACAATACGTCATTGTGTCGGGACAAAGCAATTTTCTGAAGTGGCAACACCCCACACCCTGATAAGGCACATCTTCGTCTTGTGAAGTTGATGACCCTGTTTTTTTGTGTATTTTATTGCGAAACAAGCTAAGCCTCGTGATTTCACTTGTGCTTGCTTAGTTCTAAATAGCATGAAATTAAATTCGAACAAATAAATTATAATAATGTTTATTAAAACCAAATGTTATACAAAAAAACTTTCACCTCAGCCAGGAAGTAGTTTCGTACTCGTCGTTTCTTGCTGATATAGTACGGGTATAGATCCTGTGTGAGGCGTTTTTTCCGATCATTTCACAAGTTTATTAAATTGTACTGAGATTTTTTTTAAATCCCACATTTCATCTATAAATTCAATTCTAAGCGATAGCAATACGAAAAATTATATTCCAGATTTTTCAATGAATAGAAAGTTAGTAATTACAGTATTTTAGAATAAATTTCAGGTTTTTATAATCGTAAAAGCTTCGTTTCTGAAATCAATACCCAGAGGACAAATCTGCTAGGGCTACCACCTTACGCTAGTGTTTGTCCTAATAAGTTATTTTCTTTTTAAATGGTGTGTCCGGAATATCAAAATTTTAAAATTTTCGCACCTACATAATTTATTAATTTTAAAGTAAGGAAAAAAAGTCTTTTGCAGAAATTTAACAATCTTCATTTATCGCTGAAAATTTAACATGAGATATATATCCTAGACTTGTGAAAATTCATTAGGAGTATATCTACACAAGATGTACAAATACAAATTTGTTATTGTTTATTTGTTTGCTTAAATAAGCACATAAAGATATACCGAGCATCAAAAAATATTTTCCGTATTTATCGATACATTGTATCTAAATTATTCACAAATTTCTCTTTCGAAAAATGTTTAAATATTAAGATGTTACGTTATATATTTGTTAGAACATGTATGACTTCCTTAAAGTAGTTTATTAAGTGGCTGTAAGGAGTCCTGTGACCTGACCTGTGTGTCTATTACCATTGAAAACAACAGAAAACCTTATAAAATAATACATTACATACGCGTAATATAAAATTCTCATAATTTGAACAATTTAATGTTTTCGCTAATGAGCTTCATTTATTTTTAAATGTGGTAACCCTAGACGCTAGTGATGTCAGACATAATGGCATCGATAAAGAACTCTAAAATATTGGCGTTGAAAAGTGTCGGACTATATCAGCTAGCTTTTAACATCTTAGCATGTTGGAAATGTAGCGACAGTCTGAAGTAACTTAGGTTTTGATTTATAATTTTTCTCGTTGTGACCTGGGTCCTCTGTGTAGAATAGATGATCTAACTCTTTATACGGGTACTCTATATTTAAATAGCTAATTACCAAGAATGCAAGGGCCGTGCCGTAACCTTGCTTGGCATGGATCCACCGTTTTGCAATTTCTTCACCATAACGACAGTCATAGACACTGTTGGGTTCCGGTCAGGAGGAACCCAACAGTGGCTATGGCTCTAGAAAATACATAAATTTATTCAGTTATAATAAGGACTACAAAACTAATCATATATGGTACCCACGGGCTACGATTGTTTACTATAAAGAAAGTTATTTGCTGTTTGACATGAACCTGAAAACTTTCTAAAACATGTAATTGTTACCAAACTTGATCCCTTTTTAATACCTGAGTCAGAGTTTTCGAAACAAATTTTAACACCACCATCTCGAAGAGCATGCCTTGTAAGGCACATTGTAATCCCCTATATCGTGAGTAAACATTGTTGTTTGCTTTCCTTTTGGGAGGAGACACCTGACCCCAGTTTAGAATGTTGCTATAGGGTTTTATAGGTTGTAAATATAATAATTTTATACTCCTATATATAAAAATTAATCTCTATTTCCGTTGGTCATCGCATCATGCGTATATAAATAATAAATAAATAAATAAACAAACATCCCTGGACTAGTCACACAAATTGAATCTAACCCCAAAGTAAGCAAATTATATGCTTGTGTTATGGGTGTTAGTCAACGATACTATTACATAGAAATACTTAAATAGATACCAGAATACATTTAATAAACACCCAGACCCGGAAATGCAGACATCTAAATGTTCATCACACAAATGCCTGCCCCCGTCGGGAATCGAACCCGAGCCTCGCGATTCGTCGATGCAGTTAGGCGAGTACGCTAGCCACACGACCAACGAGGCGGTCTATATACGGATGGAATGATTATATTTTTGCTGTGTTAATTATTGTCAGGAGGTTCTTATAAAAAAAGTAAGTTTAGCGAAGCTTTAAAACATTTAAAAATTCTTGAAACTATTTATTCACAATACTTGTTCTTTCTACGTTTTTTTTTATTTTTATAGTTAAGCTATCCGGTTTCGCTACACTAGCGATCAGGGCTATATAAAAACTGAAGTTTTGTTGAAAATAATACTCCCTAAAATTTTTTATTGTCTGTTTTTTGTCAAGTGTTGTGAATAAATTGTTTCAAGAAAGAAATTCCACCAAGCACCGTCGATAAGAAGTATAGAAACTATTTAAAAATTCAAATTATTGTCAGGAGGTTCTTAAAAAAAGTGTATTGAATAATTAAAACATTTAAACATTCTATATCTAGTTATACAGGATAACGTCTGTCCAATCAGCTAGTCGATAATCTATATCTTACATATAAAATAAATCGATATATCCTTTGATCTCATCACTCGTGAACGAACGCAACAATTTCGCTTAGTCTTTTTTGTGTTGATTATTGTCTTACATACTTGTATATATACAGACTATCTTATAAAAAAAATTAGGTATGGCTAAACATTTCAAAATAAAAGAAATATATATTTATAGTTAATACAGGACAAACTCTGCTGGATCACTTGACCAAAAGCTGCTTTTTACTTGGAATCCAAAATAATTGCGGTTCCCAAACTTGATCTTTTTCCATTAACCGCGATACTCATCTAATACCTGAGTTATCAGAGTTTGCCGAAACAAATTTCAATTCCACCATTTTCTCGGCATGCCTTGTGAGGCAGGTCGTAATCCCCAATCTCGTGAGTAAACATTGTTGTTTGCCTTCCACTCAAGCGATGTAGACACCTGACCCCGGGTTTTGCTGTCAATTTATTGCTTTTACCTATTTTCATGGAATTACTTCATGCACCTTACGTTTATTATATTGGGATGGTATAATATAACATAATGGAACGGGTATTTTGGCTGTTTTAACGTATTGAATTACGTAAAGACGGATGGTTCTTCCACATATTGATGAGTGGTTTAGTTATAGTTTTACTAGCAGCCCACCCCAGCTTCGCACGGGTATAAAATATTCATATAAACCTTCATCTTTAATCACTTTATCTATTGAAAAAAAACGCAACAAAATCCGATGCGTAGTTTTAAGATTTAAGCATACAAAGGGACATAGGGACAGAGGAAGCGACTTTGTTTTATACTAACTATGTAGTGATGCACATTTCTTCTAATATTATAAATGTGAATGTAAGTTTGTTTGTTACACTTTCACGCGAAAACTACTTAACTAGTCATGATGAAACTTTGTACACTTGTTCTTGGAGGTATTACAAGTAACATAGGATATTTTTTATTGACCTAAATGCGAGCGAAGCCGCTGTCAATAACTAGTGTGCTATAAGAAATAATTTATAAATTTCATCGAAAAACTATGATTTCAACATTTCGTTCTTTATTAATGCAAGATAGTATCTTCACACCCATATCCGTCAAAAATTAGGCAGACGTGTAAACTACCCGTGGTAGACACCACTGACTAGCTGAAGAAACTAAGTCCTAAACTGTTATAAATGGCTAACATATCCAACCGTGCATTTGTCTAATCCCAAGTAAAGTGTCATTATTATAAAATAAAAAAAATTTTTTTTCGACCCAGGAATCGAATTTAGAACCTCATGTAATCCAAGATCGTACCTCAGAACCACAAACCACATTCTAGAAACCATCCTCTAGCTGTTGGTTAAAATATGTTAGTTAATTTTTCTACTAAAAAACCATTACACCCACAAGGAGAAGCCGTACTCAAGAAAAATGCTCTTTCAGCTCCAAAGCTTTTAAGAGTAAGGGCTTATAAATGTGATATTTAATCCTCACTAATTGGTTTGTTTTACGCTTCAGTCTAATGGTGTTTATTTTGCTTCAGGTAATTAATCTATTGGAGATTATTCTGTAATAAAGAAAAGAGAGAAGGAAGGTTAGTATCGTGCTTGATTTTTATTTATATAGTCCAGTCAACAAGGTGAAAATAGTGCAAAGACATATTGTCCAAATACTAGGAATATGTAAGTATTCTATTTGTTTTTGAAGTGAAAACTTCTTCAGCGGCGTTGCGCACTTTTTTTTGGAACGTTTAAAAATTTCAAACTCGCCTCAGGACACGTGACCTGATCGAAAATTCGTAAAACGGCACAGGGCGCTTGCGCGAATAAGGTGTTAGTGTTGTCATGTTTGTGTACGATAACGCAATAAATTAATATTGTATGCTACCACATAAATGATAGTACTTTCATACTGATAATTAAAGCAATTCGTGCAAAATTATACGCCTACCATTCCAAAATGTCAAAAATGCACAACGTTAATATTCAAGCTTTCACTTCTGCCGACACTCCCGGTGTGCAACCCGTCATTTTTTTCAAAGTTTAAAAATATTGAATAAATTTTTGACAAATATGTTTTTTTGTGACATTTTTGTTGCAATGCTAATTTCTAGCAGTAGACCGGCTAATCGTATGTAGGTGCTTAATCCTGATATGCGCGTGAACATATTATTGTTTTGTGACCACATTTTTTTAGTAAGCAAACAAGAACTAGAAGAAGAAGCAAACGAGTTGATGTACAACACTCTATCATCAATACCACCATAGGCGCTGCATATTTCGTAACATCAGTCAATCTATTGGTTCACATTGAAATCTTAAAAAACCTTAGTGGATTTGTTATTGAAGTGTGGAATGTCACCATAATATTCATTACACCAGCGCCAGCAAGGCGTTAAGACAAATTAATATAATTGTTATGGTTCTATTAACACCAATGATATTAAAATGTAGATGAGCCATTACCATACAATTACCCACTAGTGTTAAAACTTACGCACCCGTTGATCTCATGTGTAACTTAATTTTTTGTTAGCCAAAGTGAAGTTACACACCAGATCAACGGGTGTGTAAATTTTAGTAAGAGGCTTAATGTTTTGTGTTTATATCTACACCATTCCTCGTATATGGTCTTTATAGAATACTTACAGAGAAAGGTGTTATACCTTGGATACGAAAATTTTGAAACTAATAGTAATGGCGTATCTAATGTTATTAATCAAAGGTTAACACTGTTTCACCTTGTGGTTGTATTAAAAAGACATCAAAAACGTATTAGCTTGCCACCCATGCGTAGGATTCTTGCAAGGACACTGTCATTATCTAAGTGCTTAAAGATACCCGTAGTAGACCAGATTAGGTAGATATTTCAAAGTTTTTTTTTATTAAATGTAGGAAATTTTTTTCAATTGCACTGAGTGGTTTTTGAAAAATACCATTGTTTAGGCGTCTATCCATCAAGCAATACTTTTGGTTTTAGGTTAGAAAGACAGTTTGCCTAACTTAACTGGCAACATGAGGTTCTTAAGCCTTTTTGCTCAAGCATGTTATCCGGCTACCCTTTTCGTTAAATACCCGAACATGACCATAATAAGTGTCGAAATTATGATGACAGGCGGAATCTGGAGATGCAGCGATAGCGCCAATCCGTCTATTATATTATCTTTTGTAAATCTTGATCTATCTTTATAGTAGTAGTAGTCTTAATAATTTTAACCGCCTTGAGAGGTTGTGTATATGATTCTAATAATTATTTTATGTATGTAAATCTAGCTCTCTGTCACTTCGAAAACGATTTCTAAAATTCTTTTCTTATTTGGTATTTCCGGGTAAGTACCTATTCATAAAGATGAGAATGTATGCATTGTTGAGTATAACTCAAAAACTACAAGTCGATCATAATAATATTAATATGGGACCACTTTGGAACCACGACCTTCTTTTCCAAAAAGAACTATTAAAATCGATTTGCTATAGGGCGAATCATCGCATAACATAAAATAAATAAAAAAGGACAGTCGAATTGGAGACCTCCTTTTTTAGAGTCTGTTAAAAAAAGCGCTAGATTTTCTAGTATTTAAACGAAAATTCCGAAAACACTTTAATCGTACAAAGTAAGACTTAGGTTTCCTACTTTGTAGATGCTAGGAGTGGTGTTGGAAAAGTCCGTCAGTTTTAAGACCAATCTACGAAGTTCAAAAGCACCTAGACGTGTTGTTACTTGTTCATCACGTCATTTCGCTGCTTTATTTCGTGTAGGATAACCATAAATACACGAATGATAAGGACTTGTTTAACGCTTGTTTAGCTAAACACTTTCTAAAATTGACATTCAACCAGCAACATGCTACACGTGAATGATGTGGCAGCATGTTATGGGTAAGGAATTCAATGTTGAACAGTTATTTGTTGGAAATGAATTCGAGTTTTTTTGTGTTTAAACGAACATCGTCTTGGTAATAGACAAAATTATTTAAGGGGTAACGAAACACTAAAACACCAAGGTTCCTTAAGGCTTTATTTATTAGAAAGACCGAGAAAGGGAATTAAAACGTTTGCACAAGAATGTTTTTCAAACTGACAAGCAAATTGAACTTGTCCCCTGCGCGTTGTTAGTGCGGTAATAATGCGTTACAATCGGTTGCAACGCTTTTAAATCACTGTATTTCACATTATCATGTTCACAATGTGCATCGTCAGTGCGTAAAATAAATCTTATCATACCTAGATGAACCTAATTAAATGAAACTGACCCAATTTTATAAATGTTGGCTCTAGGGTCACTTTAGCTTTACATCTAAGAAATTAAATGTTTTAACTCATATGCTTTTAACAATGTAGCATTCTGATGGTGATCGAATATAGATTTTTTTAGACTTTGACAATCTCTAATTAACAAACAAATCTTGGTAACTGCCATACCTCACACTTGTACCATATGTAACTCTTATTCTGGAAGGTAATAAAGGCGTATTTTTGTTACATTAGAGATAAAGGATTTAGTCTCTGTTAAAGCAAACTTTATGGACACCATGTAATTACATTTCCAGACCTAAATGTGCTATTCTGAAGTTGGACAGCTCTGAATTCATATGACCTACTTGAAGTTGGTGCTACAAACCCTTACAATCATTATGTGTGAATTATGTAATGCAAAATCTTATTACGTTTGTATATCCTTTTTATAGGCACTCAGACGTGAGGTCTAATTAGGGTTGCCAACTTTTTACAACAAATAAGGTATTTTTAGATATGAAAAGGAGAATAAATATTATTTTAGAAATACGTGCCGTTATTTAAATATTTTAAGAAATTTTTAGTGTTTCTCGCCCAGTTTTTAATTTAGTGTCGTTTTTAAAAGCTTTGGCTTAAAAACACCGCTTTTATGTGTAAGTGTTAGGCTTGTTGATGTTGACAACATTTTTGTATACTTCATTATTGTGTTATTCAACAGTAAAAAAAATGTGATAAATAGTTTATGTTTATAACAAAGTATACTTGTATATGTTTACAGAGTGGTCATAAATAACAATACTTAATTTAATGTGTTGTTTACCAATACAACCTATCATATTGTAAAAATATATGTTTTTTTTTAATTTTGTTTATGATTGCATTATTTTTTTATTCATTTTCTGGTCTGCATGGAAGGATAGCCGCTAGACTTGCACAGTAGGCTTTGAATGCCAACTGCAGAATAGCGACGCACCTGTAACATCTATAGTATACACCCTGACTTTTTAATCACCATCCAAATTTTAATATGTTAATCTGAAGTGAAAATAATTAAATACGTGTTTTTTCTTTTAGTATCCCCCAATACTAAAATATTAAGATATGACATCGCAAAGTCGTCTACGAAGTACCATACCTACGCGCTGAGTGCTCTGACATGCTAGATAGCTACCTGCTAGATGCCTATTTTTTTATAAATGGACTTATTTATAGATACTTTATGCTTAGAAAAATTTGGATGGTGATAGAAAAATCTTGCTGTATATAGGCTACGGTTGTCTCTCAAAATCAGGAGAGCCGTGTGCTTGAGCATTAATCTCTCACATAAAAAGCTCTACATATAAGAAGTACCCATTCCACTCAAGGGACTTGGCGTGAAGATAAGATATCGGCCTTTTGCTTGCTGACCAATATTTAAATCAAACAGATAAACCAAAAGCAAAAATGATTAATTAAATCTAATGTGCACATAAAATATGCAGAAATCAAAATCTGAGACTCAACAATCAACCGGTATGAATCACTGAGATAAAGATTGAAGATAAACTTAATATAGTAAGGTAATGTGAAACGTCTTAGATAAAACATTGAAATAGAATTCACGCACCCTAAAAGGAGTATAACGACAATAGTGTAAGTAACTTCAAGTGGTGACTTATAAAAAATAGAATGAAAAAGATAATTAGGACAATTTATCTGACATGATTTTAGGAAGGTTTAAAGTAAAAACGATAAAATGATTAGTTAGAGCCGTCTTAATTACTTAAGCCTTGTGGCATAAATAATTAATTAATGGTTTTGATAACTCAGTATGCTTGATGAATTAAATTTCAATAATAAATGTAATGTTTTTGTTAATTTTTCACCAAATGTTTGTTTAAAAGGTTAAGTTGGCTTTCAAGATTTGAGATCCTATTTTTGATGCATTAACATTCTAGTACAAGTATATTTTTTATGGGTTAGATTCTGGTCTCCTTATAGAATGTGATCACAAGTGATTACGTCAGAGTTGGGTGAGACCTCTGTGATATCTAAAATAAACGTCCCTATTTAAATATATCTATTTCTGATTCCAAAAGAAAATTATTTAAGTAGATAAATATACCTCGTTTAGCAATTAAAACGCAAAGTATTGATTTGCGTGTACTCCATATTTAAAAATACTCTTGGGATATCTCTCCAAAAGCCGGTATTCCAAGCTTAAAAGCCCAGTGACATTTACATTTGTAAAACATTTTCGTATAATATATTATCTAAACTAATTGACTTGAGCTTACCTTGCTAGATTTATCGCTATTTTTGGATATAGCTTATGTTTTACAAAACTTTGAAACTCAATAAATCAAAAAAATGTTGTTGAAGGTTTTTTGTTGTTTGAACCACGCCTTATAAAACTGATGATAAAAAATATATTGTAAGTATTTTTTAAATACATTTTAAGTGTTAAAAAAAACGATTGGCGTTCCTAATCATAAACACTTACAACGTTTGACATTGTTGTCGAAGGTTTGTGCCAAATCTACAATGGGATGACGCCTCTACCAATACACCACAGTGTGTTTACATAAATTTTTTGTAATAGAAAAAAGTTTTTTTTCTTGTTCGACAGTTGAATTTCAAAAGATAGCAAATGTGTGTCATCTACAGACAACAGTACATCACTTAATCTCGGAAAGTTAGTAGAAGTAGAAAAAACTACCCTACCTAACCGGAACACAATTGCGAGCACCGATATACAGGCGGCAAAAAGATCAAGGATAGTACTATTGATTTCGATTTATTATTGCCGTTATGGATACTTTGAAATTGTTTTACATTTTTAGACATGAATGATCTTTAAAAACCAGTTAGGTCTGATTAATTATCTAGTAATGTGATAACTGCCCAATTATCTTAATTTCCTAATAATATTTTCCAAATTCACACCGTGATGTCATTCGTTCTGGTTTTTTTATGCTTGGCTTCCTCTACATTATTATTTTTATAGACAACCGTTTTCGGAGGCTCATGACTAGGTTTGTCAACCCTGCCGGAATGCCCGGGAGATCCGGTAGTAACGGTAAACATCCCGGGACGTAATGACGTCGCCGGATTTTTCTATTTTTTTGTAAGGAACTTACTACCATAAATGAACAAAATCAAATCTGTCACTTTCGCTCTGTGGCTTGCTTTGCACTCCTGTCCTTCAGGCGTCGTTCGCTCCGCTCGCGCTCTATTACTCTCCCGATAGGTGCTAGACATAATAATAAATATCCCTGGACAAGTTACACAAATTGAATCTAACCCCAAAGTAAGCAAATTATATGCTTGTGTTATGGGTGTTAGTCAACGACAACGATTCTACATCACATACGGATACTTAAATATATAACAGAATAAATTTAACAAACACCCAGACCCGGAAATGCAGACATCTAAATCACACAGATGCCTGACCTCTTCGGGAATCGAACCCGAGCCTCGCGGTCGGTAGATTAGCTACATCTAGCGTGAACGCTAACCACTTGACCAACGACGCGGTAGTGGTGCTAAATGTTGCTCCAAAGCAATACAAATAAAAAAATGTAATATCTAATATTAGTAAAAAGATATTTCAGTTAATTTAAATTGCTTCTTTAATTCGTATAAATGTTACTTTGGACTTAATGTAAAGATATGCATGTTTATTATTTTATTACTTTGAGCTCCAACAATTAATGGTCAATTTTAACTGCAATTAAAAATAGGCTTACTAGAGTTTTGTTGTTAAGGTATTGTATTAAATGGTTAATAACATTAGTTGCCTAGAGACTTACCTATTTATAATAAGTGGCATTATAAAAATACTTTCACCTTTAGAATGCTACATTATCCCTGAGTGACGTGATGAGAGTTATTTCATTTATTATTTATTATATTTCTATTTCATAGTGGCATTTGCCTTTCTCGTTTTCTTTCTTAGTAAAAAGTGTTTTCCCTTATTGGCCTGGTCTGTTTTTCTGTCAGTAAGTCTCGTCTCGTAAGAGGCGAGCAGAAGTTACAATGTCTACCAACAAGACCACTGGTAGTAGGGCTGTGAAGCAACTTTCCCGGGTAGAGATCCACCGCCTTATCTTTTTATGCTGCCATAATGACTATCATGTTCTGCTCTAGAGGGTAGGTTAAACGGCAGACTTGCAAAATAACACTTCAATCCAGGCCTCAAGACAGCGAGGCACCAGTAAAATCTATGGTGTCTTTAATTCACAGTTGTCTCTTACCGTCTCGGGAGACGCGTGCATGTTCGCTGAATTCTCACAAAAAACCTTATCTTAGATAGGGTACCTATTGAAATTGGCTTCAAGGCATCTTAACACAAAGTAAATAATCTTACAAAGATAAGAACACTTTTACTTTAGAAGCCTTCTCTGAAAAAGTACAAAAGAACAATGATCGCATTGTCGAAGGCCGTCTTATGATACTTATAAAAGCCCTATATTCTGTGCCCTTAAATACTTCCACTGTAATATTTTGTTCGTAGACATAGCTTTATTAGAACATTGATTGTATATTGCGTAATATTTGGTGTACTAGATGCACTTATGTTCTTATATTGATTATATCTTTTATAATTTTAGAGATAAATTTCGATTGCAAGAATTAACACCAAATTAAGTAGTAAATTTCACTAATCTAAATCTGAAAAGATTGTCTCAATTTTCATACAGTTGTCAGCAATTGAAAGTTGTTGTACGCTTGTAACTCTTATGACGAGTAGCTCTTGCGATCTCACTTCATTTTATGTATGATTATTTTCTTTCTAAAAACTCCATTACTATCTATTCAGTAATTTTACGTTATCGTTCCAAATAGACACTCAGATTCAAAATCTTATTAACAGAATATCCGCTGCTTGTTTGTTCGCTGTCGTATCTTTTCCCAAAAAAAGATAGAATAAGGCGACATACGTGTATGTTGTTACTACAAAAACTATGTGTTACTCAAGCTACATTTCTTGATTTAGATCCTAGACATTACTGTGCAAGGTTTACTTAAATAATAAAACAAGCTAAGAATAAGGACACTTAAGCTTCAGTGGCCTATTCTGAAAAAGGACAAAAGAACAGTCGCATTGTCTAACAAAGTTGGTCCCCTATTACTTTTACAAAGCTTTTAAATTAATTAAACACCTAAACGCTTTTCGCAAGTTTGAGTTTAACTCAACATACAACAGAGTATAAAAGCTATATGCAATCTGCAAGGATCAGGGTAGAGTCTCAGTGCAAGCGATAGGTGCTGGGTAGAGTCTTAGTGCAAGCAACATAATTTATACCTAATATTATGTTGTCCAAATAAAAATATGTATTATTTAGAAAAACTGAAAAAGTTCTGACCCAATTGCGATAAAATTTATTTTGTACCACTTTGGAGGTATACTCTATTGACAATCCAGGAAGGATATATCGTAATCTGAATACTCTTTAGAAGTTAAGCGTAGTCTGAAAATAAATAAACTCTTCGAATCGAGAATCCACTCCCTTTTTTTAGCTGAAAATGATTAATGTAGTAAAATAATAAGTAAATCTGGACAAGTTACATAGATAGAGCTTTCCTCAAAGTAAGCAAATCATTGGTTTTTAACATAGATGTTAGTCCATAGTAAATGAAAAAAGTATAAATAGAATCCCGTGTCACGTTGTATATTCGCGGTAAACTTCGAAAGTACTTGTTTTGATATTTTCTTAACTACCTGTAGTGTGGTCAAACGTCAAATGATACTTTTCCCGGATAGCTCATTCCACGGTAAAAGTACATAACTACTAGCTTGTAGAAAATGGTGTTATCTACACTTGTAATATGTAACTTTTATTTTAAATAATACTTAAGATTTTAAGAATTACACCTTATTGGTCCAGTATGTTGTGTAGAATAGACCAGACCATCTTTATTTCAAGCATCTTGTAAACGATGAAGAAAGGTCAAATTTGTCATCACCAGCGAAGCACTGTTCGGGTAGAGATCTATAACCTTACTTTATTGTAGCCGCTATATGATTGTGTCTGTTTCCTGTCTGGAAGGTAGGGTCACAGGTAGATCTGCACAACCGGTTTAGCACACCGGTTACAAGACTGCGAAGCACCTACTACAAGTATGGCGTCTATAGACCAGGCTCTTACCATCAGGCGAGCCGTGGTTTGTTTGCTGTCTTATCATTAAAAAAATAATGTTAAAAGTTTGTGATCTATGATCGTCGTTCGTGTCGAACTTTTACCATAATAGTATTTATTAAGATGACGTCACTATTTTCTCAAACAAACTATACAAACCATTATTGCTTTTACAAAGATGTTAATTAAACACTTAATGCAATTCGTGAGTCTGAATTTCTAAACGTATTTTAAACAACACCTGTATTAATAAACGGCGCGTTTAATTTAATATGGTTTTTTGCAATTTATGACCTGGGGTACGGTCTCAGTGTCACCGATAAATATTTCTCATTATATATTAAAAATATAGAATGTTTGTTATGCAAAGGAACTTTCTTTGTTTGTTTCTTTTATTAACGTACCCTACTTAATAAAAAAATTACATACTGGTTTTACTTTCGTTGAAATATTTTTACCGTTTTTATTTTCACTAAGACGTATGCACTATTTTCTTTGAAAATTTCTAAGGTGATTATTTTTTGAATTTATGTATACATTGTCTTTGTATTTTTCGGTACTTTTGTAAAATGGCTATGTGATAAGAAATTATATACCCCAATATCAACATTTATTTAGGAGGCTATAAAAAACCAAAAAAAGAGAAATTTCCGCGTAGTCTAATTTTTCTTTCATTATACACGTAACAATTGTACTAAGCATAGAAATGTAAAAACTTATGTATATTTGTCAATTAATCATACTTGATCGAAGCACTAACCCTTCTGTAAGCTTGTGTTTGATTCCTGCCTACTATAGTGAACTGCTATGAGCTTTAAATGATGTTGATAACGACAATATACATAATATTATACTGTTTATCATCCCTTGTATCTTATCGTTATTTTTAAGCTTTAAAACTTGATAAGGCACCAAGTTTATATTGATTTTAAATAAGCGTTACGTAAACATTAGTAAAATAAAATAATGAATAAAATTTGTAAATAAATGTACTGTAATCGTAACGTACTTTTCTGTGATTTAAAGTTCTTGTAATTCAACAAAAATAACTGGAACGATCGTATTCAAAGTTAACCTGCATTGTATTGTCAGAGTGTTTTGAATTTTAGCAATAACCGGTTCAATAATACTAATTTTTTTTTTCTAATATAGCCGTAAGTTCAGTTACTTTGAGCTAAAACTAAGTCTTAACTTCGCATTATTAACACGTATAGGTGACATGTATTCCCATTCCGGAAATCCGTCTGCCCTTTCGCTTCCAAACACTATAAAGTATACGATATATTACGCTCCCAATAGGACTCCACCTTCAAAGAAAATTTTAAGTGTTCAAGAATAAAGTAAAAAGGCTAAGTGTGGCCATAAATCTTGCTAGAATAACAAGGTTGGCCAACACCGCATTTTCCTTAATATAAGCTCTATACCAACTTTAATATACAGGATGTTCTAACTTTTAAGAAAACTTTATGGGATTGAATAATCCTAATGCTGTATTTTTGGTATAACCCGCTCGATATTTCAAATATTCCGTGATGTTTCAGTGTATATGTTCTAAGGTATATGCAGTTTCGGTGAAATACAAAAAGCTCTGTTATAAAAGTTCATAATTTTTATGAAAACTGCATCACAGAGACTGTTGAAACTAATGATAAATAATCTCGGGATGTTAATGTCAGGTTGTCAAAATAATGATTGATAGCCTCATGACCGCTTTATTAAAGCTAAAGTTGCTAAAATCATTGCAATGTTACACTAATGTCATTAAGAATGTTATGCAAATTCCGAATAGTTAATATTCTAATTGTCTATCTGCTTTTTTTTATTAACAATAGCTACAGTTTGATTTTAAAGTATGTTATATTTAAATTAAGTATATCTTTTCGTTGTTTTAAGTCATTCTTTTGATCTATTTCGCATTCATTGATGTACGAGTTTGTGATCATTTAAAAAAAAACTAATTAATAAGAAACTCGATCTTAACCCCCTTCTGTTCCGAGCTCCTTAGAAGAATACAGGGCATTTGCTTTCAAACTAAGAAAATGGTATGTAGAGAGCGTCGGGGTTTTGTCACTATCTCCTTGAGCAGTGGGTCCCAAAGTTGTTTGGGCTACGACCCATCTAAAAAAAAAATCCCAAACTCGGGACTCACGACTAGGACATTTGAATGTTACCAATATTAATAAAATACTAAGTTTGAACTCATTTTTTATGATTTTAAAAATTTATTTAATTTTAATTACATCAAAAATTAGAAGAATTAAATTTTCGGCCGTATGTACTATCGGTAGGGTGGTGTGTTATTCTACAGGCAGGGCACTTTCAATATTTTTTTGCGACCCACCAGTGGGTCGCGACCCATAGTTTGGGAAACTCTGTCCTTAAGCATAATAGTAATAAGTGACTACACCTTGATTTTTTACTGTTTAAAAATGAGAAAGCCGATAAATTTGCGCAAAATACTTAAGATCCTAGCTTTAGGTTAGCAAGGCATCATTACAATTTTATAAAAAGTATTTTCACGCCTTTTCCCCGAAGAGTATAGGTACAACCAGGGCATCCATGACTAGCCAGATACTACGTTCCATAGTGTGAAAGGTGGCAAGCCTATTGGCAACCGGGTGCATAGTCAATCCCGGACAACGTTTTCATTCGAAAATATGAATTTTCTTTTCGTTGCCCAATCGGGGGATCGAACCCGGGATCTCATAAAGTTAAGTCAAATCTTGTGTGTCAAATAATTGGAGTATGTTTCCTACCATCAGATCTGTCTCTATTCCATAAAAAGGACTGAAGTTAAAACATTTGTCTAATATATAAAATTCTTGTGTCACGGTGTGCGTGATTGATCTCCTCCGAAACGGCTCCACCAACTTTCGTGAAATTTTGTGAGCATATTGAGCAGGTCTTAGAATCGGTCAACATCTATTTTTCATACCCTTAAGTGACAAGGGTGACTCACCCCAATTTTTTTACTGAAATCACATTAAAAATATAGCAGAAAAACGTCTGCCAGATCAGCTAGTACAGTCTATGATCTAGGCCTTTATTTGATAGTATGTAAGACATTCTACTTACAAAAATTAACGAAAATCTTCTTTATCTATATAAGTACAAGTCAAGTTTGTGATGTTAGTAAGTTTGTAATGTAAAATATTAAATTTGATAGTAAACAACATGCTGTATATTCCAGAAAACTGAAAAGTTTCGTAATAAAAGTGAATTCTTAATAATAGATTTCGGGTAAGGATTTTGATCCTAACTATAATCGTCTAAGAAATTTAGTTGAAAAATGTCTTTATGAAAGATGTTTGAAATATTCCAGTTTCCAAGAATGTTTCAAATAAGTTTGTTGACCTTTAATATTTTAATAATCGCTATTTTATTTCACACTATGTTGCTGATAAATTTTTCATATTTTTTATAAATAGACGACATTTTAGATAGAGATAATTTACTCGTATCAAGTGTACAGCTTTGTTCTGGAGTAAAGATCCAAGATGGTCCGAGTTTTCTGAGTAGGATAGACCATTTGCCTCTCTGCTTGGCTGCTAGTAAAAGACGAGGATAGGTTAAATATGTTATTACCAACAAGTCTACTAGTAGTAGAGTACTGTGCAGCAATCTATCTGGTTAGGGAACTTGCCCTTACTTAATCCTGGTGCCAAAATTACACTTCATATTCCAGCCCGAGAGTAAATTATCTTCATGCCTATATCCCCGAACAGGTAGGCAGCGGCACAACCAGGGCACCCACAATTAGCCGAAGATACTAAGTCTCACAATGTGATAGATGGCAAGCGTATCGCCAACCGGGCACATATCCTATCCCGGGCAACATTATTTTTGTTAGAAAATTTAAAATAAAAATTTTCTACCTTTTGTTGCCCGACCCGGGGATCGAACCTCAAGAAGTCAAGCGATGCCCGCCAGCCTAGACCATAGGATAAATAGACTTGTACTTGAGGTCTAACACCAGAGCCAATGGATGAAGGCGCACCTATAACATCTAAGTTTTGTATAGGGCATAGTTCTTTCTTACCAATATTACCATGTAAAAGTTCGCTGTCTTATGTCGTAAACCTAAACTCACGTAATTCCATGATATGAAAGCTGTCTTCACGGCCGTATCCTCGAAGAAGTAAGCAGAGGTTATACTAATGCTCGATTTCACCAAGAGCCCCTACACTTTAGGGAGCGTTTTAACGTATTTTAGGGGACTGTTTTATATTGAAACTGTCCCATTAGTAACGTTTTTGTTTTATTTTGAAACAGTCCCATAAGTAACGTTTTTGTTTTATATTGAAACAGTCCCATAAGTAACGTTTTTGTTTTAAATTGAAACTGTCCCATAAGTAACGTTTTTGTTGTATATTGAAACAGTCCCATAAGTAACGTTTTTGTTGTATATTGAAACTGTCCCATAAGTAACGTTTTAGTTTTATATTGAAACTGTCCCATAAATAACGTTTTTGTTTTATATTGAAACAGTCCCATAAGTAACGTTAAAAGGTCCCTTAAAGAATAGAAGCTCTTGGTGAAATCAGGCATTAGGTTAACAAATTCGGTAGCAAAACCGGACAAGGTAATTTTTTTTAATAGTTAATTGAAAAAAAAAACAATGGATTTTTAATGATCCATGGGAAATCCGTTATAAATCATGAAGTTAAGTCCAGTAGGCCACAGGCCTATAGGGGCGATACCATAAATCTAGATTTCATACTATAAAACCTAACAAACCTGAAACTTTAAATGCAAGTTAAATTTATTTGTGAATAAATTAACCTAATTAGTTTGGGTTAAGTTAAAAAGGCCAGCAATTGGCTACAGCGTGTGTGGTTCTGTACATTTGGTATTCTCGTCCGCAACAAGTCCTTTCTTGGAGAACGGGTCTCGTGTGTCCGATTGGTATGCGAGTACTTTAATTGAATTTAAGATCAGATATTTAGCTGCTTTTTACCAGAGTACAATTGGGTAGGTTATGTTTTTCGTGTGTTTGTAAGATCTTATGTGTACCTAGAATATAACTGGGTGTGCGCCGATCGCTTTTTCAAAAGTGAGATCGGAGAGAGAGTAAATTAAATAAGTGTGAAACATTTTGTATTCTCTTCCGCAACAAGTTTTTTTCTAGGAGAACGGATTTCCTTGTTTTTTCGTGAGCTTGTGAGATCTATTGTGTATCTAAAAATATAACTTGGTTTTGCTCTCTCTGAGCTTTTGCAAGAGTGAGATCTGGGAGAGAGTAAATAACCTAATTGTGAAATTACGAACAAAGATAACATCATCATTAGGGCTAATAGTTAAGATATGAATAATTGTTACTCTCCTTTTTTTTAATGAAGGAACGGCTATTTATTTTATGGAATTCCACCAAGCACCGACGATAAGAAGTATAGAATCTAACGGCTACTTAATGTTAGGTAAAACCCAGGCATTAAGATGCGTCATGCATTTTACAAGCGTCCAAATGGTTTAAGTAAAAAGCTTTAATGTTAAAAACTCTGCATAAAAGTAATAGTTGTCCGCTACGTCCAAGCACACTTTATAGCCAAGTTAAGGATCTAGTTGGAGTTTTTCATTATCATAAATTCCGACCTTACGGGCACCGATAAGACTCTCGTAAAGTTGAATTCAATTACCTTTAAAAGGTTTGGTCCTTACCAACGGTCTTAGGAATATGAAATTTAAGATCGTATGTATACGGATATTTAGTATTGTCTGATTTTTATCAAATATAATAACTTCCATTGACCTGATTGTGGTACACCTAAAGGATGGTTAAGGAATTGCTCAGATCTAGCATTAATGTAAGGAGGCTTTAAAATTTAAGTCTACGTGCTCGTGGTAAACCTATCACGGCTGAGGAAATATCCATACCGAAATTCGTAGCTTTGCAGTTTTTAGGATTCCTACATACATTTGTCCAATCTTATAATCGGGAGAGTGTATGCTTCCTGTTTTATGCCATAAAAATACTTTTCAATTAACATTTGATTTTTTCCTCAATACACTTAATTTAACACTTTTAAAATTTCAGAGCTTATTATTTGATCCACATTTACGAGTACAAGACAATTTTAAGTTTGTCATTAGAAGTGACAAAGTTAAAAAAATGAACTTGAAAGGTTTTAAAAATTTTCACTTTTCGCAGTCGGGTTACTGATAATAAAATACGCGGACCGCCATAAGTAATATCACTAAATATCACAAAGGCTCAAATATAATTTCTCGATTCGATGTAAATTATAAATCTTGTTCGCTGTATTAAAATCGTATTTAATATTATTAAGGGCCCGAGGGAAATTATTCGTTAGTATAATGACAGCGCCATGTCATGGTAAATTAATTTTTGTTTCAACATTAATTCTTCGTTTAAAAACAGAAAAATCGAAATTCTCTCGTCATGTATCTGATATTTTGCTGTGATGTTTTTTTTGCTAAACTCGAAACGTAGAAATTTGACCTATTTTAATAACCCTAAAACAATTATAAATGCGAAAGTTTGTAACTATGGATGTTTGTTACTTTTTACGTAAAAACTACTGAACGGTTTTGGATTAAAGTTTACAAGAACATAGATTTATACATTAGAATAACACTTAAAATACAATTCAGAAAAAATGTACTTTAGCACGCGAAGCCGCGAATTGAAGCTAGTCTTTAATATTTTTAAATTTCTTCAATACGTTATTAGTATTTAAATGTTCAAAATTTTGGCACAAATAGTAAGCCTCTTTTAAACAATTTGCTTGTTGCGGCAATTTGGTTGATACCACAACGTTAATTTCCTTTAATTTCGTGGTTAATTTAAAATTAATGTAGATAAGAATTATACATAGGTAGGAAGTCCTAGTGACCTGCGATACAAAAAACGAAATCCTCTAACGTTCAAATGAGAATCGTATATAAAAAAACAGATTTACATTTCAGATCGCGGTGTCAAATACATTTAATTATTACATGACCTTTTACAAACTAAAGGAGAAAACGGTCGGCCCTAAATCAGCAAGAAAAACGCTTATTGGGAAACTTTCCTTGGGCCGCAGTTTCCTTTAGAACTACATTGAGCTGCCTAACGCTGCGATCAACTACTAGATTACATATTGTGATTTTATCAACATATCTATAACTAAAAAATCTATATTTTTAAAAATAAAAAGTCCAATTCTATTTTTGTTGTGTTACTTGTTGTCAGGAGAAGGTTCGTGTGACAAAAAATCATAAAATCTAAGGACAATGCATCGAAAGCTTTATTATTTTTTATTACAATGTACACACAAAAAAATATTTGTGTAATAGTTGTGATCATCAGATAATTTGAGATAATTTCTTCGAAATCTGTTTTTCATTTATAGATTTATATTTTATGTATTAAATACCTGCGCATTCCATACTGAAGATTTAAAGAGTGCTTTGCATTGGACCAAAAAGCAGTAGAGTAAATAACAGACTGTTCAGCGAACTCTTCATTGAAATAATTTGTTATTTCTTGAGACACTGTATTATGATAGATAACATTACAAATGTTATCACACAATATACGCTTATTAAATATTATACAGTAGTACTATTTAAATTATGCACTTCGGCTATGATCGTCAAGCTTCGAAAATTCGAATGTGTTTTAAAGATGTCTATACATAACGTTGTTATGTAACATAATTAATCATTTCGCTTAAATTTAGATTAGGTCAGCCAAAAGTATAAAGTGTAAAAAGAGAAAAAAGTGTAAGGCCAAAGCGCATAATTTAAATACTCGTAGTAGTACTATATTTTTATTTTAAACTTGTTCGGCCTCGTATTTTTCATAGCGTTTTTTAAACGACGATACTCAATCTATGTACTATTGATTAAAGCTCCGAAACAACATAGAACTAGCTAATAGTATCGGCTTTGGTTTTACGCCTGTTTTTCCCATGGGTGCGAAGCTGGCCGCTTTTGTTTTCGTATCGTTTTATCTTTAGGTATTCAGATAGATGTACCTACAATCCATTCTTTTGTTTAATACTTACTAACTCTTATCTACAGTTTTGTTTTCGTTATAAGGTTATGTTACTTTCCCATAAGTACTACCTAAGTTGTCTGACTATAGAAAATGTGTTATAATACGTAATTTCGCCATTTATCTACAACGACTTAAAAGATTTATCTACTTCGTCTGCATAGAATAATTGCTCTTGTTACGGTAATATAAAAATAATAAGTATCTTCTCAAGCATCCTCACGCCCATATCCCAGAAAGAGTAGGCAGGTGCTTAACCAGGGCACCCACGATTAGCCGAATATGATATTGTGGCAAGCCTATCGGGCACATATCCAATCCCGTTCAACATTTTTATTTATAACTAGCAGTTTCACGCAGCTTTGCCTGCGTAACTTGGCTTCTACTATACCGATTTGGATGAAACAAAGCCTAAGTCACTTGTGGATAATGTAGCTTTCGAATGGTGAAAGAATTTTTAAAATCGGTCCAGTAGTTTTTGAGCCTATTCATTACAACCAAACACAGTTTTCCTCTTTATAATATTAGTATGACAAAATTGGAAATACCACATATTCTTTTTGTTGCCCGACCCCGGATTTAAACTCGGGACATCATGAAGTCAAATCCAACACTTGGACTTCTAGACCACACAGGCGATTTAAAAAAAAGTTATTATTCATTCCCTACTACAGTCCTCTTGCGGTTTGATTTAAAAAAAGTAATCCTTGTTTGCACTCGTGTTTCTAACTATATACATATCAAATTTTATCAAATTGGTTTAGCGATTTATTCGTAAAAGCGTAGTAGACAGACTTTAACATTTGTTAATATTTATAAACTGTCCAATCTTTTGTTTTTTTTGTTATATGTAAATATAAAGACAAGGACTGACTATGACGAGTCTTATTACGGTATTGCCAAAAGTATGGTATTGTAAAAATAACTAACTGACATAGTTATTTAAGTATGTATGGAATCATAAACAAAATTTTGACATTAACATGTTAATAATAGTATTTAATATGTTGATTCATAATTTACGGGGTAAATATTAACACATAGTAATCCTATTATAATTCAGATTAACCATAATTTATGTGGGTTTTATGTGACATATTGCTTTCATAAATTTTATTTTTACATATCTGTACTAATATTATAAAGAGGAAATGTTTGATTTTTTGTTTGTTTGAAATGAATAGGCTCCGAACTTACTGGACCGATTTCAAAAATTCTTTCACCCTTAGAATGCTTCATTATCCCTGAGTGACATAGGCTTTGTTTCATCAAAATCGGTGCAGTAAACGCCGAGTTACGCAGGCGAATCTGCGTGAAACTGCTAGTCATTAATATATAAGGATACTATATATTAATGTTACACAAATAAATCAATTCAACGTTTATTTTTATGTATATAAGGCAGTTAACTGACTTTTGTCTTACAGCGACACGAATAAGTAATGACAGGTCTCAATACGGATAAATTGCTGCACAGCACTACCACCAGTGACCTTGTTGGTTATTTTCTACGTGTTGGTCCGTGTCCTGTGAGTAGAGTAGACCATTTGCCTCTCCACCTAGCAGCACTTAAGATACGAACAGAGTTAAAATTTAGGTCAACACCAACAAAACTTCTGGTAGAATGCTGTGCTGCAACTTGCTCGTGTAGGGATCCACCGCCTTACCTATTTCTGCCGCCATAATGACAGTCATGTTCCCGTCCGAAGTGTAGGATAGCCGGTAGACTTGAGTATACAATAGGACTAACATCCTGGCCATAGGACAGCAACGCACTTATTACATCTATGGTATCTGTAGGTCATGGTTGTCTTTTACAATCAGAATTGACGTAAGCTCATTCGCTGACCTCTCACAAAAAAAATACATTTAGATTATGCTAGCCAGTTACGAGCTACCAGGAGTAGAAGCGGAAGGGACTCGCCAGTCTTGTTGATTAGACTGCTGTATCGTTGCCCTTAGTGCAGGGGTGGGCAAACTTTGTCACCGCTGGCGGGTAAATTAAAAGAAATCTAGTGGTGGGCCAGTAAATTAATATAAACCTTAAGACGGGTCGGGTAATTTAAAACACCTAAAAAGAGCTATACTTAAATATAACGATTATAAAATTTTGTACAAAGATAACATAAGGATTTTTTTTATTCTTACAATCTTTTATAAAAAAAATGATTTATGAGGTCTTAATATATGAAAATATACGCATTACATATGTTTGAAGTATAGTTTTAGTATCTTGATTGTTCCGATTTCCATAGCCTTTTAACTTTTGGCCATTGTGTTTTTAGAGGAAGTTCGTATTTTTTCTGAAAAAAGAAAACGCTCGGCGGGCCGGATTAAACCTCTCATGGGCCGGATTCGACCCGCGGGCCGTAGTGTGCCCACCACTGTCTTAGTGTCTTCAAGCAGACTATGTGGTAGGAAACCTAATTGCAATGACTCACCCGTTTGGTATCAGTATTTTTTCCTTCGGGTCATTGAGACCAACTCACTGTTTAAATTAAACCCGCACAGACATCAGAAATATAATAACTGAGAGGATATTGTAGTGTGATTCAAACTAATAACCGAATGAAAAGAAGGACAAAGCTTAATTGTTATTATTGTATACAACAATGAACGTAATATAGGGCTTTAATATTGTAAAAAGAACCACAAACACCTGAGCATCTTTAGAAACGTTGCGTTAAATACTCTTAAGAGGCGTCAAGACACCTTACAGTAGGGTTGCCAAAAAGGTATTACGTATAAAAAATACGATTCTTTTAGTAGTTTCAATTTTTATTGAAGCATTTTATATTGTTACAGTATTAATTGAGATGAAACATAGTGAACTCGTTTAAATAAATGAAAACAAGTCTGATTTTGACTTTTACACTTACACTAGTTTTAAATTTTCATTGTAAACATTCATAAGACGTTTTTTTTTGTAATTCGTTTATAGTTAACAAGATAATGGCTATCAAAAATGTTTTTCATATCATGCTGAGTTGCTTAAATACACAAATTATATAAAACTAAAATAATCTTACGCCGTACAATATTTAAATTTACAAAAACGACTTATTTATTTGACGTCTACATAATAAGATGACTTAAAGTGCTTAACTGAAGTTCTTTGTAAAATAAGTTCAAAGAAAATTCTTTGTAAGCGTTTATAAGATTGAGTGGCAACCCTACTTAATCAAACGAAATAAAACCGTGCGCTACGTGCTACATGGTGTCGCCATCTAACGCCACGTAAAAGTAATTAAAGAACATGTATTTAATTACACATTTAGATTTGTCTTCTGTTTTCCGAACATTTTTACCTGAGTCTGAAAATGGTAATTGTATATTTATTTTTGTCAAATATGTACAGAATTCCAGAAGCTGAAAACTTAAAAATAGACTCAAGATGTAATAAGATAATAAATAAAAATGTTAAAAACAAAATTTATTGCTCGAATCGAACCTCAAAGAAAACTTAAACTGATGTCCTACTACGGTTATTCGACGATAGTAATACTTAACATATAATATTTTAAACACATACTTAAAATTAAACAACCTGTGTGCCTACTGTGAGTTTTTGAAATGATTTACTTTACTATCGCGTTTACGTTTAACGACCTTGATGTATGGAGTTATTGTCAGCGCCTCTAGCGGACAGTCGAAGCAACTAATTTATTCCATACATTTGGATCGTCCAAACGCAAACGCGGTAGTAAAGTAAATTCTTGCGAAACTCACACTCAGCACACAGACCAAGGAATACGCATTCACCACACAAACGTTACTGTCGCGAATGGAACTCAAGACTTTTGGATTTTCGGCAGCGTTTACTATACCCGTACAAAGCTACCTTAATAAATACCGATAAATACCGATATTTCATTCATTAACCCAACCATTTATCTCTGCTCGTGCTAGACACTTACTTACTATAAAATTAAATATATTATTTTGAGTGTGGCAACCCTATTCTGTGGAAACAAAATAAAAGCGAGCTACGTGGTATCACCATCTAATGCCATATAAAAGGAACTAATGTGCCCGTATAATCACACGTTTAGGCTTGTTTACTGTTCCAACATTACTGAGATGGAAGATTTTTTTTATGTTAGGGTAAAAGGCAAATTAAACACGTTGATTGATAGATATATAATATATGAAATAAATATGTATTTCTTTAAGAGGCTTTATGTACCAGGCTTTAACCAGGCTACTTTGGTTTAAAAGAAGTAAATTAAAAAAAAAGAAACAAGTAAAATCTTTGCCGTAGGTTTCAAAAAGTGTTAATTTTATGTAATAGGTCAGAGACCCCCATAGATGTTATAGGTCGCTTTCCTGCGGCCGAGATGTTAGACCTATTGTACAAATGGAAAATGATAGTCATTATGGCGTCAGAATTAGGTAAGGCGATAGATCTCTACCCAGACAATTTTGCTGCACAATACTTGACCACCAGTGGTCTTGTTACTGACCTATGTTTTAACAAGCGTTTGTCTCTTAATCTGCTTGGCGTAGATGGGCTATTCTTCTCAGCGGAACCGTATAAACTCAAATTTATTTTACGTTATTCAAAAAAGTATGCCCTTTGTCAAAATACGTTGAATATAAACATACACGTGTTATATCCCAATAATATATATGTACGATAAGATCTGTATAGCATGAGAATAAAAAATGTAACATGATCTAAGCTTGTTCGACATTTTATGACTAAGTATCGGAATTTGTTTGAAATATTAAATAGATATTACTTTAAAACCTGTTTTAGTATATTTTTATGATTCAAGATAGCAAGCTGGCAAGTCCTTTTAATAAAACGTAGACACTAAAGATGTTGCTGGTGCGATTGCAGATTTTGATATGGTTTTCCTTAGAAAGGTGTTCATGTATAAAAAGTTGAGTTGAGCTTTGTTACAAAATTAAAAAATACCCGAAAGAAATTGGTCGTTTATAATCGACCGATAATTGGTGCGGTGCTTTTTGACATCCAGATGCGAATATATAAATATTAGCGGCCCGCCACTGTTATGAAGTATACATATAAATGTTCCTCTTCAATTACTTTATCTATTAAAAAAACCGCATCAAAATCCGTTGCCGCATCAAAATTCGTTGCGTAGTTTTAAAGATTTAAGTATACAAAGGGACAGAGGAAGCGACTTTATTGAATTGAAACTCCTTTATAATCGTTGTGATTTCAAAACGGGTGCAAGGGAAAAACGACAGGTAAGAGACACAAATATATATTCATCTCATTCTTTTACCGATTTACTGAAGTTTCACTTCTATTGTGTGTGAATCGCACACACACCTTTTTTTCCTTTTGCAATTATATAGACTTTGTTCCATATACTTTAATATAACTGCTATCAACGGTAAGCCGTAAGTAATGAAAAATACTCTTATCCGTATGACGTATTTCAACAAACTGATACAAATATCCACATTCCAAAGGCGAAAACACATGCGGTGTTTTACTTTAGCAAAATGTGCTCTAACATTAGCATTAGAACTTAGAAGCAACATTGCAACTAATTTGTAGCCACAGCTTTTAGCTTTAACAGCAGCTGTTACGCAAAAAGCTTCCTTATTACAGTTGCATTAACCCTAAAACGCCATGGGAACGTGCTTTTATCGAATTAATTAAAATTTGAGATCTAATTACGGAGATGACTTAAACATCTCATTTTTGTAATTTGCACGTTTTGCTTGTTTGGATTTTTTGTACGAAAATTCGTATAAACTAAATTTGGTTATTTTAAAGTACGCAAATGAATTTATTTCAATCGATTATATATGTTATACATATCTATAATGGCTAGAAATCGATATTTTATTATCAGAAATATAGAGATTGTTTAATAAGAATTAGTTTTCTTTTCGATGTATAATTATATCTTATTACAAAACATCCTAGTAATCTTACTTTAGAACTTTAGAACTACTCTTTATAGGTACGTACTCTTGCAGTTTCGTCGACATACAAAGTACTGCTATTTAAATTATGCGCGTCGGCTTTACATTTCTTACTCTTTATATACTTTTATTTTTAAATTGGCTGACCTAATTATTTAGAAATTCAAGTGAAATTATTAATTACGTGATAACAACTCTATATAGATATCTTTGAAATACATTCGGATTTCCAAATCTTAAATATAGCTGAAGCGCATAATTTAAATAGTACTACTATACATGTGTTTGAATTTAATTCATTTTCGTTATTACTGAATATGACTTATATTTTAAATAGAGTCCTTCTCCTTAAATTATCGAAAACGACATCAATTTTAATCTTGTAGTTTTATTATAGCTTATATTAGTTTCGCGTGTTGGTCCGGGCTCCTTTGTAGAATAGACCATCTTACTTCCTGCCAGGCAGCTCGTAAAAGGCAAACATATGCTTACCGTCATTAACACAGATGGTAGAGTTTCGGAGCAACTCGCCCGTATTGTTACCACCGCCTTATCTATTCCTATCGCCATAACGTCAGTGCTTGCCTTTGTCGTGTTCCGGTTCGGATGATACGGTAGCCGGTAAACTTACCTCGAGGTCTTAAATCTTGGCCTAGGGTTGGCAACGCACCATTACCAACTTTGGAGTCTCTAGGCGGCGTGAATTTCTTACTATCAGAAAATCTGTTTGCTTTGTTGCCTACCAATACCATAAAAATTGTAAGTTATGCTAGTTACTTTTCTTAGATTATCTTAAATATTCAAATATGATCCTCAAAATATTATTATTTGTAGAAGAAAATGGTTGATCATTATTCGTTACATCAATACTAAATTTAGATGGTATTTCGGAAAAGATAACAGTATTCAAAATAGTCTATTTCCAAGATCTGAAACTCTGGAAACCGTTCAGAATTGGTTACAAATATAAAGACAAGAAAATAAAGCTTCAACGAAAAGAAGTGAGTAAAATAAACAAGTATTTTATATGTGAAAGCCTTTACGAGGTAGTGAGCACAAATATTTGTGTAGAAGAATCCACGTGTAAGCGTCGTATAATAGGATTTGCCTACGCCCATTACAGGACATGTAGTATTTTTTATTTCTTTGCATCTCATTTTAGGCAATTGAAATTGTTCTTTTTTAATCTAAAAGTAAATGAGCTCACAGCACGTAGAGTCAGTGCTTAGACTAAGCAGACAAGTACGCTGTATAAACAATAGTTTGAGTTTTGGCGCGCTCGAGAGAAGATGGTCGAAGTTTTTTTTTATAATTATTGAATTTCGTGTTTAAATTGAGTGAAATTAGTCAATTTTGGTGGCATTTTGTGCAACTTTGTTCAATGAAAGTGCACAAAAGAAATAATCACGAAGAAATTAGCCTGTCGTGTATTTCCTCGTTTTCGCCAAATCTCACTATGAGCTTGAGTAATGAGACCACCGCTTTACCCAAGGTCATGACTTATTGACGAAATATGACTAATTATAATTGTTTTTTATATGATATTGGAAGGCAAACAAGCAGACGGATTTCCTGATGGTAAGAAATTCACGCTGCCTAGAGACACCAAAGGTGGTAATGGTGCGTTGCCAACCTGGAGTCGGGATGTTAGGCCTCGAGCAAAAATAAGTTTACCGGCTACCTTACCCTCCGAACCGGAACACGTCATGACGTTATGGCGGCAGGAATAGTTAAGGCGGTGGTACCAATCCGGGCGAGTCACTGCTAAACTCTACCACCTAGTCAGAGTTCACGGTGTTAGTGATGGTGAGCCTTTGCTCGCCTTTTACGAGCTGCCTGGCAAGGAAGGCAGATGGTCTTTTCTACAAGGAAGCCCGGACCAACACAGGGAATTCCGATTTTGGTAAATTTGATGCAAATTTCTACTTGACTAATGGCGAAATGCTAACAACGCAAATCCCAAAACCCAAAGAAAGAAGAGAAAAACAACAGTTTATTATAACATACCTAAACTATTGTCATTTTATCAAGAAGTAAGATTGATCCTTTTTTATTTGAAACTGTTTTACGTGTACGATTATTTAAATTTCATAAGAGTCTAAATGGTTTTTGTACTAATGTTCATTTAATTGCTTACATCAATGACGTTCTAGTTTATTAATATTAATTTAACACTATTATACACACGTCATATAATGGAGAACAATAGAATTCAAATGAAATTCCAATACAAAACAAAAAACAAAACTTATCTTTAAACTATCTAAGGTAGAATAAAAATAAAGAAAGATTATGTTTGCTGAAAAATAAAGCACTAGAATGAGGCTGTTTTAAATTGAATTTTTTCTCTCACGGGTTCGAATATAAACGGCTTTTAAAAAAAATATGCCCCAATGACTAAAGACTAAACATTTCTTTAAAAAACTTTAACGAAGACGTAATATAACAGATAATAAATATCTTCACGCCCATATCTCCGGAGAGGTAGGCAAAGGTACAACCAGGGCAACCACGACTAGCCGAAGACACTAAGTCCCACAATATGGTAGGTGGCAAGTCTATCGCCAACCGGGCACATTTCCAATCCCGAGCAATATTTTTTTATTAGAAAATTGGAAAACCCCAATTTTCTTTTTGTTGCCTGACCCAGGATTCGAAATCGGGACCTCATGCAGTCAAGTCCAACAACTGAACAACTAGACCACAGAGGCGATAATATCTTCAGAAGCCTACGTTATCCTATTAACAAAAATCAAAGCAAAATACTAATTCTAATAAAAATATCATAATATTATCCGTTATAAATAATCTAATTTATCAAGTTTTTTATGTTTGCTATTCGATGTAACATTAAAATTTTAATGGCGGAATGTGATATTCGAAGTATTGATTGATACGGATCATTGGAATCGATTATTGACAATATGAATAAATGGAAGATGTTTTGCAGTAGCTCGTCCAGATAGGTACGCCTTTTTTATTCCTGCTGTTATAGCGTTAGAGTTTGGTATTGTCGTGTTCCAATCTGAGTAGGTGGTAGAGTTGCATATGTTACCTTATGTTGCGGTTATAAGATAGTACCAGTAACATTGCTTAGGCAGGGAAATGTTATCCTATTTCCTATTAATATTAAAAATGCGAATGTTTTGTATGTTTGTTTGTTATTCATTCACGCATAAACTGCTGAACCGAATTTTATGAAATTTGCCACATAGAGGATATCTTGGATTTACACATAGGATAGTTTTTATCCCGAAAAATAGTTCCTGTGAGATCAATAACCACGCGGGCAACGCACCGGGCAACAGCTAGTGTAAAATAATAAAGACGAGCTTAGAACCAGTTTCCGTCAGATGTCCATACTAAATTGATAACTTGATCCGTAAAATGTCGAAACATTTCCCGTCTGCGATAACATCTCGGGTTATCGATTCATCCGATATGTTAAAACATCGATATATCGAGTTAATTTGTTTAGCATGAGACTATTTGATGTGTATCAAACTATAATCATCAAAAGAACTCGAGATATCGATGTTTATATCGAATGTCATAATCATTAAAATTTTGTTTCTACTTTGGGTAAGCCTGCTCATATTGCGGTAATGTCTAGCGCAGTTTGGACTTAACTACATAGTATAAAACAAAGTCGCTTCCTCTGTTCCTCTGTCCCTTTGTACGCTTAAATCTTTAAAAGTATGCAACTTATTTTAATGCGGTTTTTTTAATAGATAAAACGGTTGAAGAATAAGGTTTATATGTATATTTTATACCTAGGCGCAGGCCGCTAGTTAATATAATAATGGGATAAGTTGGCATGGCATTTTTTCGTGGTTATAGACATACTGGCTATTCACCCCCGACTTTGTCATCGTGGAATAGTTACGATTTTCGTAGAAACTTTCATCCCCTGTAATAATATTCCTTTGGGGGTTGATTTTCCTATTTTTGATCCCGGATCTACAGCTATATCATTTCCAATTTTCAAAGTTCGGTTTAACGGTTAAGTCGGGAAAGAACAACAGACAGACTTTCGCACATTAATATTAGTGTGGATACACTGCATTGTTACTGGGCTGTGACCTTCAGCACGGAATACAACAATATTCAGTACTTTTACGTTAAAGCGGCAGGACGTAGAAAAGGCAGTGTTTCAAATCCGAGAGACTTTCGCATGGCACTCGAACACCTATTTGTTAGTGCTTATACTAATGGAATAATAAAATAACCACCGGCGGTGATAGGGTCATCACAACTAGGGTGAACTCATATCAAAATACCGCTCATTAGCCTGACGCTGAGGGAATCGAACACGAGACTCGAGATTGGTCGGTAAAGTTAGACGTGTACGCTCCTTCGACCAACGAGGTAAATCGTAAAAGGCGAGCAAAAGGCTTACCGTCACTAGCACCGTGACATCTGACTAGGTGGTAGAGTTTCGCAGCGACGCTCCCGGATTGGTACCACCGCCTCACCTATTCCTGCCGACATAACGTCATGACGTGTTCTGGTTTGGAGGGTAAGGTAGCCGGTAAACTTATCTTTGCTCGAGGCCTAACACCCCGGCCTCAGGTTGTCAACGCACCATTACCACCTTTGGTGACTCTGAGCGGCGTGAATTTCTTACTATCAGAAAATCCGACTGCTTGTTTGCCTTTCAATATCATAAAAAAAGGAGTCAAATATATAACTTGCTTCTTCAAAGTCGGTTAAAATACGTGTTTCCTTGTACATAATCATTAGTACAACCAGCGACGCCACGTAACATTTGATTAATAGAGCTTAGTATGTAAATTATTGCCGTACTAACCTAACTTCGTGCCATAAAAACTTTTAATTGCTGTTCGCATGAAAATATCCCAAGAATTTCTTATAATAAATAATATAATGATTTACGAGGTAAACCATGACGAGTTTGTTGTGTGTCACGTTGTTTTGTAGTTTGATAAGGTGTTTAGCCCTATATTGCTTTCGTAGATAAGTTTTTTTTATATGACATTGGCGTTTAGCATCTGGCACTTAAGAAGTTTTTTTTTCACAAAGTTTAGTTTAGTTAAAAAATTATTCATAAGTAATGTCGGGGAATTGAGTATTTATTATGCACTAGTTATTCCGGCGAACTTCGTTCTACCGGTTCAGTTTGTATTGGAAAAATTAAAATAGTTTTCTAGTTTCTTCGCAGTTTTTCCATTTTTCTTATCTTTTTAACTTTCCCTGGACTTGAACAAATATTTGTAAAACCAAAATTAGCCAAATCGGTTCAGACGTTATCGAGTTTTAGCCAAACTAACGAACAGCAATTGATTTAACAAATAGCTACTATCTAGCTGTTTACTAGCGACTTTGTTAGAGTATACAGAAAAGCTAATTCCGATAGCAACATTTATAATTTTCAACAGATTTTCATAATTTTACTAAGTGCTTACTATGTTGGTCCTGGGTATATGAATATCAAATTTCAGTCAGAATCGGTTTAGCAATTTAGCTGTTAAAGTGTAACAGACAGTCTTCGTATTTCTAACATTACTTCCATATATGTCTTTTTGTCATGTTTGATTGTTGGTCTGAAGCTAAATCTATCTTTAACCAAATAGGTATATTCTCGCCAGGCACCCAATCTAGCCGAAGACATTATGTCCCACAATGTGGTAGCTGGTAAGTCAACCGGGCACATATCTTATTACGAGAAACGTTAAAAATAGGTACAATTTAAAGTGAAACCATGGGCTAAGGTTAGTCTTAACAAAAATCGTTTTGTTAAAATAAACATGAATGGAAAGCTGTGTCGATTCGTACCACTCTAGAAATAACTTGAAGCCGACCTTTATTAATTGAGGGTTTGTTTAAAAATAAATGTCACAGTGACACCAAAATAACTCAATCGAAAATTCCTTCCAACAACTTTATAAATTACGTTAAGGTTTATTTTGGAAATAAATTAAATTTGTCGTCACTTGGTGGAATTCCTGTGTACACTTGTCATACAAAAGTTAAGTGTTAAAGGTTATTGTGGAAAATTCAAATTTTTGTAGAGTAAAGGTAACTTAGCGGTTCAGGTGTTAGGCTGCATGAGGTTCCGGGTTAGATTCCCAGGTCGGACAACAAAAAGAAAATGTGTTTTTTCCAATTTTTTAATTTAAAAAAGAAATGTTGTTCGGTTGCTTATCATAAAGGGTCTCATATCCTTAGAAATACGAATGGCACTACATAAAAAAGTATCTTCACGCCCATATCCCCGAAGACGTACTTCGACGTGAAGACACAGATCCAATATATGTGCCCAGCTGGCGACAAGCTTGCCACCTGTCACATTGTGGGACTTAGTGTCTTCGGCTAGTCATGGGTGCCCTGGTTGTGCCTCTGCTTACCTCTTCGGAGATATGGTCGTGACGATACTTTAAATTGTCGCTATTAGCGGACAATTTAATAAAAACAATGCAAATGTGATACAAAGTCAAGATGGATTCGTGACATTCTGACAGATTGTTGAATGCTGTAAAGCTGCCAGAACCGACTTTAAAAAATCCTATAAGTATTCAAGAATTTATGCTATTACTAACTGCTGTAATTGCTAAAAAGAATTTATTTTGTACCGATGATAAGGCAGCATGGACTACAGGTCTTAGCTGGCCCCAGAAAGGGGAAATAACCCAAAAAAAAATAAAGGTGTCGAATATACTACCTCCTTTTTGAAGTCTGTTATAAATAGCAATAATGAGGTACTAAACAAACTTAACACTATCGTAGATATATTGGAAGTCGATGCGATTTGGAATTGCAACCCGTCGAGCAAGTTTCTGAAAACCTCATTCACAGTTCAACTACCTGTGATTGACCTTTTTTCGGAATGCTCGCTGTCCCTATTGGCTATTACTGGCTGCTGTTACTGACCCAGTTATTTATTTATAACAGAAACCTGCTATTATATCACTATAAGATTTGTATAATTTAGAATTGAAATCTATACTAATATTATAAAACTGAAGAGTTTGTTTAAACGCACTAATCTCAGGATCTACTCGTCTGATTTGAAAAATGGTGGCTATGGCTATAAATCATCACACTAAGACCAATAGGAGTGGATTACCAATGAAGAATATTTCAAAATCGGGGAATATTTTTTCCCTAATATGAACTTGAGAACTAATTATTAAATAGCTAAAAATACGCGGGCTAAGCCGCTAGTAGCAGCTAGTACTAAATACAAATATAGCTAGTGAATAAATTGAAACATGCTACAAATGGAAAGCGAAGCGAATTTTAATATCAAATTTCTTAATATTAAATAAATCTCTGTACCCCGTTAGGGACTTGGCGTGAAGATATGTATGTATGTAAATTTCTTAAAACACTATTTTCGCGCAAAGAATTACTTGGTATCCACCTATGCCGTCTTATTAATAAACATGAACTAACGTAGGAGTAAAATAAAGTTGATATTATAGTCTGTATCTCATTGTAATAAGACTATGTCTCCAAGTGGAAACTTAAAGTATCAGATACTCCGTGTTTATTGGGTTTATGTGATATTACCAACTGTTAACCCGTAAGCTTAATTTTCAATTTCATTAAAAAAATTAAAGAAGAGTCGTTTTCGGTTCCTATAACAAATAAAATGCCTTTAGTTTGGTTGTTTTTCAATTCTTCATTTGAGTTCTATCAGGCGCGGAAACGAATTCTGTTCTTTGTTTTCAGATCTTAACACTAAGAGGATTTTAGTCTGGAGTCCAGACTTAGCACTTCAGTTAGTTGCTACAATGGAAGCCCCAACTTTTTAATGAACACAGTTGATTTAAAACAATGCTCTATATTTTTATAATTAAAAGTTTTAGTTGGCACTTAGTTGGCTTTTGTAGCTGTAATGGTTTTGATATTTCAAAGTTGTATGGCATTTGGTAGTGTTTTAATTATCTGTCATTGTAATAGTCAAGTTTGGTTTTTCTAGAACAAATGTATTGTTATTTTTTTATCGATATTTAAAGCACATGTGTGGTTAGTGATGCTTGGCGTGTATATACCTACCCTTTTAACTACAATGTGGGTGTTTGTTGATATTGTGTATAATGTAGAAATTAGTGTAGAACCGAAACTGGTCTTTTCCTCCGAAACCGAAATTTAAACATGTTACAAATCTTGAGTGTTATAGTATTTTTATATTCATACCGATAACCAGTTACAAAGGTAACTAGTAGTCTGTTTGATATTTTCCATATATGTTAAAGCTTCCAAATATTTTTTTTTTAATGAAGTAACACTTGTACTGTTTTATACTTGTACGTAAAACAGAACAAGTGTTTCTTCGTGTAAAAATATTAGTAACTAGTAGTGTTAAATGAAATAAAAAGACAATAAAAGTTAGCGACGAAATTTGCTAAACGATGCTCAATAATTCACAAAAAAGGAGTTTCAGCGCGGTTAATAGTTACGGCCATTTTTTAGCTGAAACCGAAACTAGGTTTCAAGCCTAAGCTACAAGAAACCGGAACCAAATCTTTCGGTTAGTCACTAGTAGAATCAGTCATATACTAAAACAAAAAATATATAAGAAAAATAACTGTACTTATTATTTATTTACCGGTTCGTCTGTTTATATCTGCAATAATATTTTTTTGGGTAGATATTGATCTGGTTTTCTATGTGAGATATCATATAATCTAAGACTTAAAAAGCAGATATGTTATCAAAAATGAATCCTTGTTTGCCTAGAAGTCATATCATCACACGTGAACAGATGGACTAATTTTGTTAAATATTGTTATGTTTTCTTAGTTACTATCAGAAAAAAGTAATTTACTGTCAGAAAAGCTAGTTAATGTCATAAGTTAGAAAAGGGTTCATGTAGAATAAAAATATATGCATAGGTAGAAAGGTATAACATTTGTCGGGTCGGCTAGTCTAATAAAAGAATTAGGCTATCATGCCTCTGTATATCAGGTACATATTAACCTAACACATATGTCAGATCCTGGCAGGAAAGATAACTAGAACAAAACCGTTTTGGTTAAATTAACTTTTTTTTGTGAACATGAATATATAATTTTAGGAATTGAATTGAAAAATTAAACTTTGCGCTTGAGAGAAGCCGCGGTCACTTGCTTATTTCAAAAAAATGTCTGTAAGAATGAAAAGAATGATGATTAAACGAAAAAGTTCAGTCCATTGTTTTGAATACCGTTTGTTAATTAAAACGTAGACAACATATTCACGTTTCAAGCAAGTTTTATACATTCTTTTGCCGTCGCGTAGTTTTAAAGTCTTATTTTATGAAAATATTTTCAACAAAGATAATTCCAGTATTTCGAAACAAAATATCAACTGGACTGAAATGTCGGCCAAATAAAACTAACACGAATTCAACGTTTGCGGTTTAACCAGTGATTTTCTCTAATACGAATTTAATTTCAATAAAAACTTGACATTAACTTTTTATCAAAATGGCCGTCACCTGTTACCCGCCAATTACATGATTGGCTGGTGAGCGTTCTTGAGCAACTCGCAACATTTTTTATCGCAGTTCGAATTTCGAACTTGTTCTATTTCGAATTTTGGGACTATTTCGTTCGTGGAACGTTGATGGGTTCGCTTTTTTTTTCTTTTTTTTAAATCGACTAAGCCCCGAAGGCAGGAAGCATAGCGCGGTCGTTCAGAAGTGTTTACATGTTTGGGCCTCGGCTGTTTGGTTTGGGTCTGACTGCATTTTCGACTGCATGCGGTTTTGGCGCGAACTTGCCGGATGTTGAGTTTTTTGTTTGTTAAGTGCACGTCAAATATTAGCCAAATGTTTCTTGTGTGCTTCATTTTTTGTTTGAAATTGGTTGGGTGACATGGGCAAACAACGAAAATATTTACTTACTTTTAATCTGTTAAATTTACATTCCGAGTTATTTCACACTTTTTGGACAAATATGTTTGAAGTGCATTTGTCATCTTAATATCTAACCATACAACATTTTTAAAAATCATTCTAGACCTAACCTAACCTTTGATAAAGCTTTGTTTCCAACTTACAATTATTATTAAATCTGGATCTACGGTATAGACGGATGCCAACCAATATTTAAGATTAGTGTTTAGTCTAGGACGCCTACTAGTGACGTATTACTGCTGTGACTATTCTACTAGGCTACCACTGCTTTTGTTGTCCCCGTCGCCATATTCTCAGTGCGCCATCAATGCTACTTATCTTAAGTATCTTTACGCCCGAAATCTCCGAAGAAGAATCTCTCCGCCTACCGCAGAGGCACAACCAGGACACCCACGACTAGCTATCGACAACCGGGCAACTTATCCAATCCCAAGCAAAAATTTTTTTACTAGGAAATTGGAAAAAACGCAATTTTCTTTTTGTTGCCCGAACTTGGATTCAAACCCGGGACCTCATGCAGTCAAGTCCACCAACTGAACCGCTAGACCACAGACGCGATATACTTGACGTCTAAATAATTTATTGTCTTTAGATAATAAATTAATCTATGATCCAAATGCCATTCGAATAACGGAAATACGGCTGGTCACGTTTTTATCTCATTAATGGTTCTGACTATTTATCTCGTGTCTTCTGTGTGATCATCATTAATATATGTCAGTGGTCAGAACCTGCCCACTTCTGTACATCTGATAATCCGGACATCTAAATACTTGGTACAGTTAGCGACGTGGATATATGACATCTTTACATATCTACTAGATGGGTCACCTATATGGTCTAACGGTTCAGTTGTTGGACTTGAGTGCAAGAGGTCCCGGGTTTGAATCCCGGGTCGGGCAACTTAAAGGAAATTGGGTTTTTCCAAATTTCTAATAAAAAAAACGTTGCTCGGGATTAGATATGTGCCCGGTTGGCGATAGGCTTGCCACCTATCACATTGTCACTTAGTGTTTTCGGCTAGTCGTGGGTGCCTTGGTTGTAAATCTGCCTACCACTTCGGGGATAAGGGCGTGAAGATACTATTATACTAGATGGGAATTCGTTTGGGTATGGGGACAAAAAGTACCCCTTTTAAATTTAGTATCCTACTGTAGTATTTTACAAGGTGGTAGAGTTTTGCAGTGATTCATAAGGATTGGTACCACCGCCTTACCTATTCCTGCCACCATAACGTCCAGCGCTTGTCGTTGACGTGTTTCGGTTCGAAGGGCAAGGTAGCCGGTAAACTTACTTTCGCTCGAACCCTAACATCCCGTCCTCAGGTTGGCAACGCATCATTACTAACTTTGGCGTCTCTAGGCGGTGTGAATTTCTTATTAACAGGAAATCCGTCTATTCATAATTTTAATTGAATAAGTACTGGTACTGTTTTCTGCATCACTTAAAATTCATTATTTTATAAATAGCCTACCGGTTTCGCGTATGACAGCATCATCAGGGCTAGAACTTAAACTATTAAACAATATTTTTAATTAAATCCGTCTGCTTTTTTGCCTTCCATTATCAAAAAAAAAATACTCAAAAATTATACCGATTTGTTTCGTTGCTATGTGAGTGGACAAATATACATACAGTTTCACACTTTTAACGTAGTATTAGCTGTCCTGGCGAACTTCCTTCCATCCGTTCAGATGGTAAGAGGTAAATTAAATTGAGAACAACATTTTGATTTTCCTAGTCTCCTAGTAAATTTTGAATCTTTTTTGGGTAAATAGTTCGAAACCAAAATCAGTAAAAGGTACATGAACATTAGTTTTGCTAATTAAGACAAATATGTCTCAAACGGGACATCACCAACAAGACCAGTGGTAGTAGACTGCTGTGCAGCAACTTGACCGGATAGGGATCCACCACTTTACCTATTCCTGCTGATGTTTGTGTATATAATATTTATAATATAATATTTTTATATATAAGTATGTTTATAATATTTTATATAATATTTTTGTATATATTTAATTGTTATTTCTTGCATAGTATTTTTATCTATAATTTTATTTTCATTGTAATGTGTATAGTGAATGTGTGTGTTAGTAAATGTTTTCTTTTTTCTTTCTTACTTTCTTTTTTTCTTAATAGTGTTGCAATATGTGTTTTATGTTCCGCTCCGGAGGCCCGGCCACATGACACCGACATATCTACAACATCTATGGTGTCTACTGCAGTTATCTTTTACAACAAAATAGATAAATAATGATCTTGATAAGTAATATCAGTGTAATAATCTTTTTTTTTTGTTCCAGGTACACATTCTGCTAACACATTCGCTTAGTTCAAATCCAAAAATGGATAGATGACTAATCTTTAAGCATATGTAAGTAAAATTAAAAAGTCACATTTACTTAACTAACTGCCATAATTTGATAACTGACACTGAAACTTTGACAGTCATGTATACCAAAAACCTCAGCCTTAATGGTAAACAATTTGTAAAGGCTGCTTTACCTATTGATAACTAGCGACCCGCTAAAAATCGTGAATTAACTCATCAAAACTATAAAGTAACGTGTACCGAACCCGCGCTTTCCGTTTGCATTTTATGTATTTCACACGGTATAGTTCAGGTAGACATAACTTTACTTAAAATTGTATCATTTTTATAGAAAACAGGAAGCAATGGGACTTTTTTTTTTGCGGTGATGGTAAGTGTTCACCGTTGCCGACGGAAATCCGCAACACTTGAAGCAGGTTACAGTACCTACTGCATTTGTATTTCTGTCTATAGGAAACAGAAAGTTAAATTTCTTGAACTATTTTTGACAATCAGTCATCATCTCATGCCAATAAATTATCATAAATATTAGGTACTTAGGTCCAATCGCACTTAGAGACGTCTGTTATCTTTTAATACATACATACATACATAAATATCTTCACTCCAAGTCCCTCACAATGTAGGCAGTGGGTAACGAATGCCAAACCTCACAATACTGGCAGACCTGCCTGACTTCCTCCAAATTAATTACTCTTCATACAAACACGCCAGTTTCAGAAACTCTTGACACCACCTTCTGATAACACTCGAGCTTAATCCTGGAATGTCAACCAAGGTAAATTGATTATCTTTGATTCAGTAATTAAATAGAAATTTTTAATACAAATTTGTGACTTACAAATAGATTACATGTTAGATAACATATCTGCGTGCGGCCGTGAGTAAGGAAATGTAAATATACTTATCCAAGGCGCATCAAATCAGAGCTTTAGGTTAGCAACACGCCGATTACATTTCAGGTGTCTAAGCGATATGTATTCTTGCATTAGGAAAAGCGTCTGCTTGTTTGTTTTTATTATAATGGTTACTAAAATATGGCTTTGGAACTATTCGATGAATGTTGTATTTGCCAAAATATTCATCGTAGGGGCCTAAAGGCCAACTGTCCACATTAGGAACTGTAAAGCAAAAAACTAATAAGCTGTAACAAATGAAAAAGGCTCACCATACGTGGTCATTATAATTGTATTGTTTATTCTTTGCTTTGATGTTCGTTAAAAATTAATTGAATTGTAAACCGTATTTGTTATTGGATATATTTGAAAATAGGATTATACGTATGGCAAATATGTTCTGCACACATAATAAAATATTTGCCAAATAAGACCATACGTATGACAAACATGCTCTCCACGCATAAAATATTTGTCAAATAGGACCATACGTATGGCAAATATGCTCTCCACGCATATTAAAATATTTGCCAAATAAGACCATACGTATGCCAAATATGCTCTCCACACATAAAAAAATATTTGCCAAATAAGACTATACGCATGCCAAATATGCTCTCCACACATAATAAAATATTTGCTAAATATGACCATACGTATGGCAAACATGCTCTCCACATTAAAAAAATATGTGTCAAATACAGAAAATATATTATACCATGCATTCCACGACCATAAATAAAGATTCGCATGTTTTGTTACTCATGCTTATTAGATTTCAAATATGTTCAAACATTTGCCCCAGCCTTGTTATAATTTAGAAGTAAAAATAAGATCATAAATAACATGACAAAGATAAGCGCGCAGACGTGCCCCTGCATTATAATGTTTTATGCATAATTTGTAAAGAACGTCTAACGTTTGTAGCATGTGGGACTTTATCATGTTAACCAAATAACTTAGGAATAAATTTTAACATTAAACTTTTTATTATAACTAAAGAACAGGGGAACAAAATTACGATTTACGTTATTGTTTTGTATTAATGATGTTTTGCTGATTTGGTTGTATTAATGATGTTCCTATTTTCACTACGTAGTATAAAACAGGTATGTCCCTTTGTATGCTTAAATCTTTTAAACTACGCCACGAATTTAGATGCGCATTTTAAATAGATAAAGTGATTGAAGAGGAAGGTTTATATGTATACTAGCTGTTCCCGCGAACTTCGTTCCGCCCGTTCAGTTTGTAAAGGAAAAATTAAAATGTTGTTTTTCTCAATTTCCTCACAATCGAACACAATAAAAAATATCCTATGTCCTTCTTCCAATTCCAAACTACGTCTCTACCAATTTTCAGACTAATCGGTTTATCCGTTCTTGAGTTATAAATAGTGTAACTAACACCACTTTCTTTTATATATATAGATTTCACACCCGTGCGAAGCCGGGGCGGGCCGCTAGTAAATGGATAAATTAAAAAATTTTGGTCATCTCGCACCTCTTAAAAGAATATAGACTACTTTCATACCGATCAGCTCTGACCATGCGAGTTTCGATTTGTTCCTCCTGATTGACTCTACACCCTCATATATTTTTAACCTATAGAAGACATTATTTTTGACTAGCTTTTTACCCGCGACTTCGTCAGTGCCGAAAAGTTGCTTAGACTAGCCGCGTTGGTTAACTTTAACGTGATTTTGATACAAACTTTCCTCCCTCACCAAAATCCTTTGGGGGTTGAATCTTGACTAAAAAGTAGCTTATGTTCGAACTCGGGTCTTTAACTATATGCCTCTGAAATTTCATCAAAATCGGTCAAGCGGTTTAGCGGTGAAAACGTAACCGACGTATAGACAGACTTTCGCATTTTTATAAGTATAACTTGATTGTCTATCTTGTCTCATAAAATGCGATTTAAAAATAAGTGCAAGAAATAAAAATATGTTGTAATTGCACATAAACCAAGTTTATAAATAAGAACGTTGAAAGAACAGCCAGTAAAAGTGCAAGTACAAAACACGAGTGTACTTTTAAATTAGTTTTGTTGGAGGATCATACTAGGCTATAACAGAAGTCAGTAGACTACATTTTTAATAAATTCTTTATACAAGAAAGTCTTACAGAACTTTTGCTCTAGGGACTTGTTTTCTTTACCTTTATAGTTTATGGACTATACAGTCTTTTTATTATTAGATCTTTGTTATATTAACCGAGCGTTCACACATGCGATCATTATGCAACTTTTGTCAGATTCTATACTTCTTATCGTCGGAGCTTGGTGGAATTCCATTCTTGATCTAATTTATTTAGAAACACTTGTACTTTCCACAATATATTTTATAATTTTTTATTTTTATAATTTAGCCAACCGGTTTCGCTATACAAACATCATCAGGGCTATATAAAAAACTTCAGTTGTTATATAGCCCTGATGATGTTTGTATAGCGAAACCGGTTGGCTAAATTATAAAAATAATAAAATATATTGTGGAAAGTACAAGTGTTTCTAAATAAATTAGAGCAACTTTTGTCTGTTTCCGTTTTAGCTTTATAAAGATTGAGTGTTTGTCTAGGTTACAAGACAACTAGACGGGTTTGAACAAATTTTTACTATTAAAATTCTACATTATCCATAATTCGTATAACCTACGAGTATATTTATTTCAAGAAAAAAAAACATTGCTACTTCGAAGATAGGACCGGCCGCAAGTACCTTATAGGATTGTTTTTTGACATTTGCTAAATTATAAATGATAATTTCTTCTTCTTTTTTATTGTTGTTGTATAATACACAATGTATTTTAATAAAGTAAATACGAGAAATATCTTTTTATTTTTGTTTAGAGATTTTACTCGTATCTTACATAGTAAAGATTCCAATCTTAAGTCTTATTCCAACTTAAATCTAAAAAAAAAGACTTAATTTTGATGGTAATTGATGAAGACGGTTAACACATTCTATCTTTTTAGAAAACTGTAATATAATAAGATATATAATTATGTACTAATAAGTTATATTGCTAGCCTTTTAGTCATTAAAGTTACTTTTAATTTAATACGTCCAGTAATATGTGTACAAAGTTTCCTGACAATTGGTTTAGTAGTTTTCGCATGAAAGTGCAACAAACGAACTTACATTCTTATTTGTAAAATTAAAGTGGGATTGCTTTATTTTTAACTTATCATTTAAGTATATAATACTAGTTTTTACTCGAAATTTCGCTGGTGTTTAAATCTCGTTCTAGTGTCCTTAGATGTTATTTTTTATACCTAAAAGAATACGAGTACAGAGTTTTGCGATAATAGGTTAAGTATTTTTCATATGAAAATGTAACATACAAACGTTTACATTTATAAAATTAGTAGGGATGTGTTTTTTTAAATGTCGTCAAAGTATAGACAGGCTTTTTTCATGTTCTTAGCTAGAAGCAGACATTTTATTTGTCTGGGACACACAGACATTAATTTACTGAGTAGTAAATTTTTAACCGTAATATTTCTAAGGAATTCTAAGTAATTCGATGTAACAGATCATTCAGACAAGAAATAATTTTACTCGATATTTCTTTCAAGTCTAGACATGGTTATTATCGCTTAAAAAGTTGTTTAACCCTCGAAGTAAAAGAGCACAGAGATAATTTAACCATAGAATATTATTATTGTTACAAAAAACCACATTACTCTGAAACGGCACTTGTTTGAGTATGTGTTTTCGCAAGAAATTACTTTTGCTACAAGTTTGACGTGTATGTGTGTGTCTGGCTGGGGCATCATAACTTTTAAACGAATAGACTATTATCAATGCGCATTTTTTTGAAAGTTGATGGTATCGAGGTGGTTTTGTCGTGGATTACTAAAAATTTGTGATGTTATGATTTAGTATATTTTAATTTAAAAATAATGAGTAACAAAAAAGAATAATTTTGCGTACTTTACGGACCCTATTTCTGAAATGTCTTCAACGGTTTTTGGAAACAAAAACATGTATATTTCATAAAATAAACAGACTTAGTTTATTTTATTGAGACTTAGTGTCTTCAGCTAGTCGTGGGCGCCCTGGTTGTGCCTTTTCTTAAGGCACAACCAGGGCCCGAAGGGGGATATGGGCGTAAAGATACTTTTAATATAAATAGAAACCGTTACAATCCATATGAAAAGCCACACTCAGAGACAACTCACACTCTAGCCACTTTCGAATCGATTCGAAACGTGCATTTCACAAATTCAATACAATTAGTTATATTTAGTATATAGTTCTATTCCTTTACCAGTGTGTACAGAACTTATTCTTGTTTGTTATTTTAACTTGTTGGAATATGCCTTGTTCCCCTTATCGAAACCGTTACTCGATAAGTGTCAGGCGTGTTGTGACAATTCCTGTGACATGTGTGCCGTTCATTTGACAGTTCCCGCGTTTAACTTTCATATACTTGGAACAGATAGCTTTCGGCATAACTGTTTAAAATCTTGTTGTTAGGATCTGAACTGATAGAAGAGACAACATTCTTGCGCTGGTGCGTTGCTATCTTGTAACACAGATCTTTGGCTACTTTACATTGTGCTTGTGTAAGTATTCGATCATTAAAAGTTATGTCTTTAGTATGTCATTGTATTATTCTAATGGTTTTGTGAGTGTTGGAAAGAATTTGAAAGCTATATGGACTACCTACCTGTAATAGTACGGTTTAAGTCATGAAAGATGGCGATTAGCGAAAGTAAAAGTTATAGATGTAATAATGTTAAGCGATTTGTAAATATTGTACTCAAATCAATTAAGAAACTTTTGACCACGATCCTTGCAATAGGAGCGAAATGTAGAGCTATAAAAATAAAAGTCTTCTACACGTTTTCACCCGGTTCAAAGACTTTTAAGTTCAGTTATGGACATTTTTCTGTTCACATTTATTTCTCTAAAACCATTTATCGAACCATGATCAATTTTTCATGGGAATGCTTCGGAAGATTGACCTATCTGCTTAAAATAAATATCAAAATTTTTCCCGTGTAGGTCCGGATTTTTTTGTAGAATAGACCATCTGCCTTCCTGTGCCAGGCAGCTCGTAAAAGGCGAGCACAGGCTTGCCGTCATTAACATATCTGACTAGGTGGTAGAGTTTGGCAGCGACTCACCCGGATTGGTACCACCGCCTTACCTATTCCTGCCGCCATAACGTCATGACGTGTTCCGGTTCGGAGGGTAAGGTAGCCGGTATACTTACTTTGGTCGAGGCCTAACATCCCGGCCTCTGGTTGGCAATGCACCATTACCACCTTTGGTGTCTCTAGGCGGCGGGAATTTCTTGCCATCTGGAAATCTGTCTGCTTGTTTACCTTCCAATGTCATAAAAAAAATCAAAATCTGTTCATTACTGGCCGAGTTATCACGTAATATACATACAAAAGAAGCTTACAGTCGAAGTAATTTTCTCCTTTTTTTAAAGTCAATATGTAAAAGTTTTAGTTATACATTCGCGATGTGGCTGGCATTCTTGAGGTTCCGGGTTCGATCCCTGAATCGGACAACAAAAATAGGAAATGTGTATTTTCAATTTTCTTTTATAAAAAAATAACGTTGCTTGAAATTGGATACATGTGCCAAGTTGGCGTTAGGCTTACCATCTATTACATTGGACTTAATGTCTTCAGCTAGTGGTGGGTGCCCTAGTTGCACCTCTGCCAACCTCTTCGTGGATATGACCATGAAGATACGTTTCATTTGGAAGTAGCATGCATCTTTTATAGATTACTCCTCGTCGAGGATTGAACTTATATACCTACCTACGCCATTATCGTAAACACAAATGCTCTAGAACATAGCTGATTTTCTCTATCCGACTCTTGTTTGTTACTCCAAAAACTGTCTGCTAATTATTATTTCTTTATCCGGAATTTTAAACGAACTATTGACCAATTTCTACATTTTTAAACCTCTTCCGCTAACGCTTGTACTTACGCCAACAAGTCATAAAGAAAGATAA
>NJDD01000105.1:682312-700393 GCA_002245505.1 Calephelis nemesis | reverse complement strand
AAAAAATAACGTTGCTTGAAATTGGATACATGTGCCAAGTTGGCGTTAGGCTTACCATCTATTACATTGGACTTAATGTCTTCAGTTAGTGGTGGGTGCCCTAGTTGCACCTCTGCCAACCTCTTCGTGGATATGACCATGAAGGTACGTTTCATTTGGAAGTAGCATGCATCTTTTATAGATTTCTCCTCGTCGAGGATTGAACTTATATACCTACCTACGCCATTATCGTAAACACAAATGCTCTAGAACATAGCTGATTTTTTCTATCCGACTCTTGTTTGTTACTCCAAAAACTGTCAGCTAATTATTATTTCTTTATCCGGAAATTTAAACGAACTATTGACCAATTTCTTCATTTTTAAACCTCTTCCGCTAACGCTTGTACTTACGCCAACAAGTCATAAAGAAAGATAAAGTCGATTTTGGAATTTTAACGCCTACATAATCTAGCGAATAGTGTTATATCTTGCGATAGTTACATCCGATACAAAAGGCTTATTCGATTCTTATTCAAGTATAAATGTCATAAATGAAGAAATAAGTAAATATTAGCATCGCCTGCGGTTAGGATTATTTCTTTAATAACTGATGCTCGTAAAATATGTCTTTTACATAAAATACGATATGGACGTTTTGTTTTTGGACGAGTTTTTATATTACCAGTGAATAACCTCTATAACCTATTCTAGGATATGTTGCTCGCGGCGATTGATCGCGGCCTTTGATCAACAGTAATGACTAGATACATGATCCATTATTATCATCACTTCAGACTTTTACCGTCTTATTAATAAATATAGATTTTTTTATGTTATAGGAAGGCAAACAAGGAGACGGATTTCCTGATGGTAAGAAATTCACGCCGCCTAGAGACACCAAAGATGGTAATGGTGCGTTGCCAACCTGAGCTCAGAATGTTAGGCTTCGAGCAAAAGTAAGTCTACCGGCTACCTTACCCGGACAAGTTCAGGACCGGAACACGTCATGACGTTATGGCGGCAGGAATAGGTAAGACGGTGATACCGATTCGGGCGAGTCGCTGCGAAACTCCACCACCTAGTCAGATGTCACGGTGTTAGTGATGATAAGCCTATGATCGCCTTTTACGAGCTGCCTGGCAAGAAAGGCAGATGGTCTATTCTGCAAAGGAGCCCGGACCAACACGGACTAGGTTTAATTTATCAAATTTGTCTTTACTGCACTGTAATACAGACTATGTTAGGCACTGATATGACGTAGCCTCGGTACTGTAAGGGCCACTTGCACGATCCTGGTTTAAGTATTTAACACTGAGTTAGCCCCTAACTAGGGTTAAATCACCTTATATTTGACAGTTTAACTCAATATTAACCGTAACCCGAGAATGTGCAAGTGGCCCTAAGTGTATTTAATTAAGGATATAATTCCTCTAGAACCACATATAGAGCGACAGATCATAAATAATAGCTCCGCAAAGCTAATTGCGTGTTGTTAATTATTATTAAACTTATTATGTGTCGCTGTCTTTTATAGAAGATATTTATAGTGCATCTTGCAAGCACGCATAATGGACGAATATTGTTCGCTGTGTTGCCCGCTTTAATTATACAAACTTAACGGCAAACACCACTATTCTTGCAGCCTATATTGCTTGCTCGATGTTGAAGACAATAATGTTAGTAATTCTGCTGTGAACAAATAAGTTTAGTTTTCAGATGCATGAAATGAATTAAAGCAAAAGAGATGGAACATTTTAGACATGTCAGATTAGTCTGGACTTGTCAAATTATGATTTTTTAACCAACATTTCCCGAGTAGAAGAGATATATAGTAGATCAAGCGTCTGTAGAAATTTTGTACCATACTTTACATTGGCCAAATAAGTCGTGAAAAACGATTGAAGCCATATATACCAAAAGAAAAAAAAGAAATTTTGTACGCACTAATCTGACAGCACAAGTGTTTTGTCCCTTTCTATTACTTTCGTTGATACCTTCTTGGTAGCAATAAATAAAATATTTTTAACTTTTTTTATTCAATTTTAGTTTATTGAAGTCCATGTTTAATATTTAATCGATTAATGTCCAGCATTGTAACTCATTTCTTTTTATTAATACTTTTACGCTTAACCGCGTGACGTAACTATTTAATTTTGTAAAGAAATATATTTTTTTATTTCCTCTTTTCAAACTTTTTTTTTCGAGTTATGACGTAACAGACAAGGGGTCCTCTCTTCTGGTGTTATAAAGTCACTTATAGGCACCATACATATTATATCTCTATCTGACTGCCGAGACCTTAATCCACGTGCAAGTCTACTAGCTATTTTAGTTACCAGGAAGTCTAGAATTATCTAAATTACAATAAGACCCACAAAGTTTAATTCTATTCAATTTCAAGCGATAGTACATATTTATTACATAAACCTAATGTCGCTTAGGTATTCCTGACATATGACAGGTTCAGACAAGACTTAGGCTATTGTTCGCTTATCTTCAGACGCAGTGCATGCCCTAATGTGGGACAAAACAGCCATATTGTCAACCTTGGATGAGATAATTTTATTGCCTCAAATGATTGCATGTACCGCTATTATACAACTAATATCATTACAGTAGTTCTATTTAAATTATGCGCTTCGGCTATATTCGTCAAGCTTCGGAAATCCGAATGTATTTTAAAGATATCTATATAGAGTTGTTATTACATAATCAATCATTTCGCCTAAATTTAGATTAGGTCAGCTAATTTAAAAATAAAAGTATAAAGTTTAAAAAGAGTAAAGCCGAAGCACATAATTTAAATAGTAGTACTGTACTAATATTACAAACTCGAAAGTATCTCTGCGACACTTTTTCGGCGAAACTGTTTGGCCGATTTTTATAAAATTTAATACTTATGTAATTAAAGACTTGAGTTCAAAAACAGCTACTTTTTTGTCAAAAATCAACCCCCAAATAAGTAGAATGGGGGATGAAAGTTTGTATAACCGCTTTACCTATTCCTGCCGCCATAACGTCATGACGTGTTCCGGTTTGGAGGATAAGGTAACCGGTGAACTTACTTTTGCTCGGGGCCTAACATCCCGGTCTCAGGTTGGCAATGTACCATTGCCACCTTTGGAGTTACTAGGCGGCGTGAATTTATTACCATCAGGAAATCCATCTGCTTGTTTGCCTTCCAATATCTTAAAAAAACATACAAGAGACAGCTAAAAGCCAGTTGGACAAAAAAAAACAATAAGTTTTTACTTACATGAGAAAGTATCTTAATGCATGTATACCTAAAACGTTTTGCAGAGGAAAGACCAACGCACCCACGACTAGTCTAAGGTACTCTTTAGTCCCACAATCTAATAGCTGCGGCAAGCGCTATGATGATAATGATGAAAGCAAACAAACACATTTTAGAGTATACATAATCAGATGTACTACATGTAAAAAATGACAATCTGGATCAGAATCAGAAAAATATTATTTCACGTGAACCATACAAGTGGTACTTGCACACGTCGACATTTTTATAAACTACCACCGGATCGGAATCGGAAAATGTGTTATGCTGTAAAGCAACTTGTAGGGGCTTAGGTACATACCGCCTTCTCTGTTCCTACCGCTACCATAATAATATAGCTTCATGCATAACACATACAACCACCCAAAACCATTTGCAAACAAAAAAAAACATTTATAAAGCTTCAAAAATTTCATTTCTGTTCCAAAGACACAAATAAGAGGAATCATTATGCAAAAATAATGGAAGGGCCGCTTAAGACACTTCGAATAACTTATCTACTTCGAGGGTTTTAAAATATGGTAATAGGACACTAAATCGCCATTCTGCAAGAAATTGTCTGGTGTCAGGAACACAAACATCTGTCAATAGGTGCTTGAGGATCGCTGTCCTGAGGAGATAAGGTGTTTTTGAATTTGCCTGAAAACTAAGTTTGATGGTAACAAATTGTTGCAGTGTTTGAAATATGAAGCTACGTTAATTTTAACTTGGAAATTTCTTTGGGTGTTTTTGTGGCGTATAAAGATGAAGAAGTAGACAACTTATGTCTATTTGTGGAAAAAAATAATACTTTACTACATTATTAAGAGTTTTTAATGAAAAGTCTAGCATTTGAGAATTTAACTTATGACAAGTAGTCGCAGGATCATAATATTATATGATAAATAATAAATTGGCAACCCAATGCAATACCGGCTTTTTAAAAGTTAATGAAACCTCTCAAAACACCCACTGTTTTATTGATTCTTATTGCAATAACATCAATGTTTGAGGAAAGTTGTCTTAAAGAGATAAGTTATTTTTGAATTTATCTGGAAAATAAGTTTGTTGGTAACTAACAAATAAATAAATGTATGTCTTTGGACTACTCACACAAATTTTATCTAACTTCTAAGTAAGCGCGTAATATGCTTGTATTATGGGTTTTGGTCAACGATACTAATACAAAGGAATTTACCTAAATATGTACCTGAATAAGTTTAGTAAATTTGGTATTTAATACCAAGACCTTGAAAAGCAGACATCTAAATGTTTACACAAATGCCTGCCCCCTTCGGGAATCGAACACGAGTCTCCTACTTTTACAGTGCTGGATATATATATTATACATTGACTTCGAAATGTCCTTAGGGATATTTGTGGCGTTGATTGCCAATGCTTGCTTGAAACAATGCTTTGATTCAAACAAATCAAGCAATACAAATTTCTCCGGGGCGGCTACTTTTATATTATATATAAAATTCTCGTGTAACAATGTTAGTTATCGTAATCCCCCGAAACGGCTTTACCGATTTTCACCAAATTTTAAATGCATTTTTATTTGGGCTGAGAATCGACTACTATCTACTTTTCATACCCCTAAGTGATAAGGGTTGTTCATTCTTATTATTTTTTCCAACATATCAGCTAGTCTATGTATAAAATTAATGCATTCATAAATTCATTTGTTTTTTGTTCTTTTAGTATAAATTTAAATAAATTGAAACTTTAAAACATGGACAAATACTGGCTGATATTTCCATGTCTTCTTAATTAATTTCAACTCGTTTCACCTTAAGCTTGTATAAATGTCCAATATTGACTTCATTATGTTGGCTACCGGTCGTTTTATGACCGTCCCGCCCAAAAACAAACTATTACCAAACTAGTTTTTAAATACTTGTGAAATATGATACCAAAGTTAATGGTCTGAGGAAATGTAAACCTATGGGACTGTCTTAACAGGGATTTCAAATAGGTGAAGTCCATAAATTTCCATGTCTTTCGTAGTTTTTAATAACTATTTCCATTAAAATGTTATTATTCGATGATATAATATGTAGGATCTCCGCGTTGTAACAATATTTTCACATTTTCTGGACTTCAAAAAGAAGGAGATTATTAGTCGGTTTTATTTTGTATGTGACGTGATTTCGTGGCAATTAACAAAGGGATTTTAATGTATGTTTTTTTCATAACCAAAGATCACGATTCCGATATATTAATTTAATCCAGATCCGGCCAGTAGTTTTTAGCAAGTTATATTCAAAATTGCGCTTTTTGTATAGTTAGATGACGTGGTAATGAAAAAACGAAGAATAACTTTTTACACTTTAACAACAAGGACAAGTACACTTATGTGTTACTTTAGTTTTAAATATTTTATGTATAAATAAAGAGTAAACAAAATAATCTCTGTAGTAGAATAATCTCTGCAAATAGATCTAGTCTTTTTGTGTTTAACGCGATCAATCAGTAATTGAGTTTTTTACAAAATAATTGGAAAAATGTTTCTATTTCAACAAACTTCCGTGCACTTCATTTATAACGGGATGAAAAATTGTTTCTGAACCACTTCCAGAAACCAATATCGTAATATCTGGAAATGCCAAAGTTGAATTTCAATTTCATCATAAAATAAAACACTGTGTTGCTTTTGGGTCCTCTGTCTCTATATTGATCTACAAAAATCCAATCTGCCAATTTTACGCTGATAACATATAGCTAAGTATCTTCACGCCGATATCCCCGATGAGGTAGGCAGAAGCACAAACAGGACACCCAAGACTAGCTGAAGACACTAAGTCCCACTATGTAAGTATATGAATTGTTTGATTATTTTTTTCTTTTGAATAATTGTTCTAGTGCTCTCACAGTGTTGCAAATTGCATAAATAATCAATATTTTGTATTTTTCATAATATATGTGTGTGTGTGTGTGTTTTGTAATTTAAGTTTTATAAAATTTATGATTATTCCATTTGAACTATTTTTGTCATCATCATTTTGTCAACATATGTTCTCGGTCATAATTATCTAGGCTGGTTTAAAATATCTAGGAGAAAAATCTTACCAGTATTAAATTTGGTATTGTATATAATCCGCTTTATTAATAAATATAACTTTATTACACTGCAATGTATTGTCAACTTAAACCTAGGAGAAATTTAGTCTACGTTTAGTGAAATAAAATATTGAAATAAGCAACTAAATTAATTAAGGTGTAACGTTTAGTAACATTCACAAATAATGTTAATCTCCTATCAGTTCGTCGCAAACTCATACAAGGTATTACCTACATATTCGTGTAATGTCATGTAAGATTTCATTAGATGAATTTAATCGTTATGTCAGTATGTTTAGTTTTTGCTAGTTAGACTTAGAAAATGGATGATATGTTGACATAATTTTAAAAAAAATACAAATTGACTTAATGGCATAATTAGTAAAAATGAGTTAATATTTTAAGAAAACCCAATAAAAAAATAAACTTATTTTTCTGTAACATAAAAGTGAAGATACAATTGAAGAATACCGAACATTGGCCCGACTGAAGATATGAACGGTCGTACAAAGGAGCAGGCCGTATATTCCATTTTGCTGAAAAATATACCCCTGAAAAGACGGTAGAAGGAAAATAGTAATTACAAGTCCGCCTCTCGCGTCGCTATTGTGCCGCCCTCACAATGCTGGGAATCTTTTTGTCCGTGCTATCGGACGCTTGCACCCACTGTGCGCTCGAACATTTATTTAGATGTAGCGACTCTTGGCTTTTATTGATGGCATACATTTTTGAACGATTTTCAAAAGTATTTTATAAACGAAATTGAAATATGACGGGTTTGTAAATGTATATTAGCGAAGCAATATTACTTTGTGTATTTTAAAATGGTATGTATTTTTATATTTCGTATGTGTATTTGATGAAGTGGCTCTTGACATTTATTGGTTTTATTTATTTTAGAATGATTTTATAAAAGTATTTTGTGAAATTGAAAAATGACGGGCTTCATAAATGTATGTTTGCAAGCAATATTACTTTTTGTGTATTTATAAAGTGCCGCACTATTGGTTGTCATTTCGGATAACATTCATAAAGCTAGTTTTCGATTCCGAATATGAAGATTAAATCTTAAATTTTCAAATTACTATCTAATGACATATCTTTACATATAATTTATTTTCCTTTTAATATTTCTATATGTTTTTTCTACATACATAATGTATGGGTATGTTTTGTAAATATTATTCACTTTAAACTAGGTAGCTGAAAACAAGGCCAGTTCATCTGCTATTAATAGTCCGGTTAAGTTGTAAAAACCTTGCGGTTAGCAACATATTAGCCATTTCAAAAAAAAGCTCATCTGCTGCTTACTAATGACATCATTTTTTTATATATTTTTCGTAACTGAAGATAAGATTAAGAGCGGCCAACCCGGCTTTTATTTCATACAATCGCTCGTACGTGATTATGGCTTTGTAACAGATCGTTCTTTGAAATTTTTGAACTAATTGGTATCTTTTGCACTATACCTATGTTTTTATGGTAACAAAAAATCTGAATTTGGAAAGACCAATTCACTATAAACCTCCGACAATCTGTCCTTTTTCACAATTTTTTGCCTGAACTTTGGCCGTTTATAATGAACTCATAAATAGTAAAACTAAAGAAAATATTTGCATAAAAACCTCGCAAATGTAATAGAGGTTCTAAGTGATAAACATTTATTTTATGAATTTGTAAGAATTTCCGAAAAACATGTATTTCCTGGAACATGTTTTATGAAACTTACTCACACTATTTTTCGTTTAATGATATCGCTTTCTCACTTTTTTGAAAGTTACCGATTGCAAACCAAGCTCTCAGGTGCTATCTCTCTTTTTTCGCTAAGCTTCTTTTTCTTACATTGCGCTGGATGAAACAACAAGCTTTTTTAACGCGAGCGCGTTGATGCCGGGAAGGGCCCTCTTAAAGGCTTTGAAACTAAAAATAAAAATAAGAGAAGAAAAAAAATATGCACATCAATTTTTTTTCTTTTTTTCAATGGCTAGTGTGTTGCTAACCTCGCACTTATTTGCAACTTTCCCGGATTTTGCAAAATATTTAGTATAATTACTTAACATTATTATAGTGCCACCAAATTATCTGTTCAGCTGTCAAAATCTGAACTAAACCGTTTTTTTGTTAAAGGAATTTTCGTCGTGAGTTACTGAAGTGTGCACCGGAAATGAAGTATTCACGACATTTTTTTAATTTACCATTATAATCGAATTTTCTGGCTAAAATCCTCATTAAAAAAACCTAAACGTCATTTATTTACTGAAGTAAAATACACTTGTTTCCTGAACAGAAAAGTTGGGGGGTTGTACCTACCTATGTTATTCCAAAGATATTTAGGTACTATTATTCTCTTTCGTTTGAATGTAAAATTTGTGTTGGAATGCATGTATTGTTGCCAGAATATAAATGTTTATATATAAATGTCGTGTGTATTTTTTGTACAAAGCATTTTGCACTATGGCTATTAGGCACCAAAGACATCAGAGGTGTGTCGCTATCCTGTTACCCGGGTGTTAACCTCCGGACCGAAAAATGACAATGTCCTTGTGGCGGCAGGGATACGATGTTCGATGGATTGCTACCAAGGCAAGTTGCACAGCACTATCACCAGTGGTCTTGATTTACCCATGTAAAGCTTGCCTCTTACTAGCTGCCTGGCTGGAAGTAGATAATTTATTCTACAAAGAGGACCAACACCAACACGGGAATAATTTATTTTATGTATGTGAAAAACATTTCCTCGTGTCGGTCCGGGCTCCTTTGTAGAATAGACCATCTGCCTTCCTGCTAGGCAGCTCGTAAAAGGCGAGCATAGGCTTACCTTCACTAACACCGTGACATCTGACTAGGCGGTAAAGTTTCGAAGCGACTCACCCGGATTGGTACCACCGCCTAACCTATTCCTGCCGCCATAACGTCATGACGTGTTCCGGTTTGGAGGGTAAGGTAGCCGGTAAACTTACTTTTGTTCGAGGCCTAATATCCTGGCCTCAGGTTGGCATCGCACAAATTACCACTTTTAGTGTCTTTAGGCGGCGTGAAATTCTTTCCATCAGGAAATCCGTCAGCTTGTTTGCCTTCCAATATCATAAAAAAAAGAGAACAAGCATACGCTTTACCTGGTGGTTGAAGACAACCTATAGAGTACATAGATGTTTCAGATGGGTCGTTGTCCTCAGGCCAAGATGTAAGACCATTAATTAAAAGCATTTCATTTGCAAACCTTCAGTTATAACCATATCACAGGCTTAATTTGTTAGGTATTTCAAAATTGTCATTAAAAACTTAATATTACAAGCTTAATATTCTGATATTTCAAGACTGGTTTTAAATTTCGTTCTTAAGTTATAAATAAGTAACTTAAGTACAAGTATATCGTGTCCACGGATATTATGCAAATCGCTAAGTGTAAGTTATACCCTACCTAATGGGTGTACCATGATCAGATAAGAATCCCTTTCAATATTCTCAGGAATACAGTGCATTTCAAAGACAAAATGACAGCGGAGCGATCTGAGGCCGGGTGTTTACCTCGCGGTAATTACGTTGAACTTAACGCGCTGCTTAATAGCTTTTATCCAACACCAAGCAAATTTGAACTTAAAAGCAAAAAGAAATCTCACTTGAATTATCTTGTTTTACCAAATTACCATATATCCAAGTCAAAATTAAGTTCTTATCTATAAAACATTTTAGTTTAAAACAGATTTAAGTGTAAGCATTAAGAAAGCTACTTGTATTTTGAGGAAATAACCTAAGCTAACGGTTACGACATTTTAGTTTGAGAGGTAGTTACGACGTTTTAGTTGGAGTGGTAGTTACGACGTTTTGCGGCGATCGTCGGACTGGTTTGAAGCCGGTTGTACTGCGAGTTACTCTGTATGGATACTCCTTTGAGAACGCATTCCGATACCTACGTCCAGTGAAATGTGGATTATGAAGAGCGGCTATTGAGATTTGTGGCTATCTTTGGTTAATGCTACGTTAGGGCTATGCTATTTGGTATGACGATATTGTTTTTGCATTTTAGCTTGGGATATATTTTTGAATAGGAATTGAACTTGAAAGTTTTGTCTCTCGACGACGATGCTATTATGTTTAAGCATCTGAGGGTTTAATAGTGAATGATGTTGTTCCCAAGTGATCCCAAGTTAGTACCATATTATTTTATCACGATCCTAGTGGTTTTGCAGTTATACTTAATAAACCAAAAATGTTTCGTTGTCTTTGACGACCTAATTAAATAAATATCCCTACACAAGTTACCCAAATTGAATCTAACCCCAAAGTAAGCAAATTATATGCTTGTGTTATAGGTATTAGTCAACGATTCTAATACATAGATATCTTCTCTTATACATAAAAATCAATTGCCTTTCGTTAGTCGCTAAAACATGAAACCCGCTGGACCGATGTGGCTTATTTTTGTTTTGAATTATTTGCGTAAGCATAGGGAAGATTAAAAGGAACGAAAAGGGAAAACTGTGCGGAAATTAAGATGGAAAACATTTTTTCCCATACTAACTAAATGAATGGAACGAAGTTCGCCGGGACAGCTAGTATTTAAATATTTTTTTTTTTTTCATTAAATACCAGAGTAAATTTAATAAACTCGTAGACCCGGAAATGTTGACATTTAAATGCAATGTAAGCATAAGTATTTTAGTGGTTTGCGGTATAAAGCTGGAGTCATTTAACTTGGTTGGAAACAGTATTTTTTACAGATGTAGATCTGGCAACCCCCAGTACTTTGCTACAGGTGAATTTTGTTCTATATTTGTTTAACAGCTGAAAGTGTTTCCTAAATCCTCCGTGTTTGTGTAATTCAGTGAGATTTTTAGAAAATCTGGACCGAATCGGTTTGAAATCTAAATGACTAAACGCCTAAATCTGACACTGCAAAAAAGAGCTAGTACTCTGATTGAACTAATTGTTGTTTTTATTCTTTTGTTCTTTTATTTTTTGTTATCTTAACTATTCACTAGCAAGCCGTCACAGGTTGGCACGGTGGACAAACTTCTGTGGTATTATACATATATGAACCTTCCTTTAAAATCACTTTAAGTATCTATTAACAAAAACCGCATCAAAATCCGTTGCGTAGTTTTAAAGATCTAGGCATACAGACAGACAGAGGAAAGCGATTTTGTTTCATTCTATGTGACATTAAATATATATTCTGTATATTGTATTTGGAATTTTAGTTATTATCATATTGACTGTCAGTTTTACCCTCGATGGAAGTTTGTCTGTAGCACTACAACTCCTAAACGAATGGACCGATTTCGATGCGGATTTTTTTATTCAAAAGCTAACATAATCGAGATGGGTTTTAGCTACATTGTAGATTGGTTTTAATAGAGATTATTGAAGTTTTTTGGTTTTTATTGCTACAGTCTAATTCTAGTTCTAAGCCAAACAAGCAGGTGGCGTTGGCTGATAGTAAGAAACCGGCTAGATCTAGTTGTAACCGAAATTCGAAGATAACCGTAACATATGTACCGATAAACGTATAAATTGTAAACAACACCTACAAAAACTATTCGTAAATTATGCTGCCAAAGTAATAACAAAGTTCTGTCAAATGTTACCTACATTCGTAGTTAGGTGAATAGGGTTGCCATAAATTTTGTGCCAAGTAGAGACCAATAGATTGTTCCAGATTGAACATAGAACAGCAGTTCAACCAACTAAGTCACAACCTAACATGGTGTATGTGAATAATAGCAAGCACTTAAAACCGCTGGTGTGTTTGTGAAAAAAAAAGTTACGTGAACAGAAAGCAAATGGGAAACCTTTTTTAAGACGTGGCGTGAATCTCGTGCGTCAAGGGCCTTTTTGCACTAGAGGTCTGCGATTGTCGTCTGCGATTATATCCACTTATATTCTTTTTTCGCTAATGTTTTGAGGAAAAGTGAATTTTCTGTTACGTAGTCGGTAATAACCCTTTATAGGTAGATAATTTGTGAATTACCTATGATGATATGTGAATAAATAATCGGCTTGTTTGTTTGGAATAACATATCTTTTCGTTCTAGAAGATTTTAATATCTTTTTTGCTTTTTATAGCATAAGTTTTGACGAAGGTTTTAAAGATACGTGTAAAACATTATTCAATGACAACTACGAAAACGGGTTTTAATAAATTCGTAATGATTAATTATACCAATTACTAATTAGTAACCTTTAAAAAAGTCGATAATTATTAATACAACCAATTGATTGATATAATTAATAAACCCGGTGTAATTAATTGAAATAATTTACACCAATTAATACATAACTTTGATACGATAAGATGTGTCATACTTGGTATATTGTACAGGTGTATGATTGCCAGCTGTCAAGACCATTGGCATGCCAACATTAAAGATTAACTATACTATATCTTATTAGAATAGCATATAAAAATGCAGAAAATAAAAATTCTTTTCATTAGCTAAATTTAAAAACAAATGGAATTAATCATTTAAAACTGGACATCAGAAATATATTTCTCCCGCGTTTAAAATGTTTGTTTATCTGTAATTTATTTTTTAGTTTATTTTGTCGATTGATATGCGGATTTTCTTAAAAAAAAATAAGCTTAGATACAATTTATTTTACTGTAATTGTATTTGCTAGTCAGCGATGTATAACATATGATTTTTTTGAAATTTTTCTGTAATCTATAATCAACCGTTTCTTGTTAGAAATGTTTGTTTTAATACTGTCGATGAAAAATTATATATGTTTGATATTAGCTGTTACCTGCGGTTTTGCTCGCGTTTACAAAGGAACCCGCTTTGCGATCGGGATTAAAAGTAGCCTATATATTAATCCAGGTCACAATCTGTATTCTAAATTTCATACAATTCCGTCCAGCCATTCGAGCGTAAAAGAGAAACAAACAAACAAACTTTCGCAATTATAATGATAGTAGTATTTGTAATGTTAAAAAAAATTGCTACTTGTTTGTTTCCTAAACTTGTCACTTAGTCATTTCACGAAGCTTTCGTTTTCATAATTTAATTAAATGTTATAGCTTTAATAAATTTTTAATTTAGATATAGATTTGAATACTCATATATTAGTACATCGCGTAGTTCATATACAATCATGAAAAACTTTACACTAACTTTAAAATAATAACATGCTATTTTCAAATATACGTTGTCGCAGCAGAGTACCCATGCAGTGCGAATTTAACCCAACGTTCAAGGAACACCGCCTTGGAATCGGGTGTTTTACGATCTACAGATAGGGTTATTTATATTGGGTGTTTTATTTAATAATGTTATCTGAATCGTTTTCGTTAAATTCGGTAGTATTTGTCGACTTTGCTTTAAGGTATGTAAACGATTGCGACATTGTTCTTTTTTAGTTTATTTCCTACACTGAGGGCGACATCGTAAAATGGCTTTTTGTTTATTATGTATGCAAATTCTTGCGTAAGTAAATTAACCGACACCCTAGTTTCAAAAACGGAATACGACAGTGGTGAGAACTGACATTACAACTGGTAACCGGACCTCTAATATATTAGTAGTCTAGTATATTAATGTTGTATTACTAAGTTCACTTTTTATACCCGCTTTGTTTGCTTCTAAATGATATCCTAAAATGAATAAAAGTAATTTATTATATTTTCACTTAAGTACATTTTTTTTGCTTGATAACCCCTGTTGATTTTATATTCACTAACACAATTTTGTCTTTATTTTTTTGGCTTCAGCTAGCAGAGAATCCATTGATCCTCATGATCTTCACATCGGTATACCCAAAGTGGTAGGCAGAGGCACAACCAGGGTACCGAGACTAACTGAAGACTGTCGCAGTGTGATAGCTGGCAAGCCATCAACAATCGGGCGAATATCCAATCCTGGACAACGTTTGTTTTTAGTAAAAAACTGAAAAAAAAATAGCTGCTGGAGCCGGGAATCGAATCCGTGACCACGTAAAGTCAAGTCAACCAGTTAAGACGGCCAAGCTACGCTGCTTGAATCTTGCTTGATTGCTGATAATCATGAAGCTATATTACTACTGAATTATATCTTTCATTATTCACTTTGTTGATTGACATCAAAGGACTTAAAGGGAGGCCGTTACATTAGAGAGAGTCAGCAATAGGTGTCAAGAGTCTCCGAAACCGGCGTGTTTGTATGAAAAGGGTAATGAATGTGAAGGGAGCAAGACAGGTTTGTCAGGATCGTGAGGTCTGGCACTCGATACTCTCTGCCTACCCCGTAAGGGACTTGGCGTGAAGATATATATGTATGTAGAGTCAGCAATATTTGGAAATGACATATCTTTTGTGAGGAATATAACCTCAGTGGTATTATAGCTTCATGAGTGTGATATATATTAAATTACCACCCTAATAGCAAAGTGGAAACTAGCTATCTAATTCTCCCACTACATGATTGAGATCACATTTAATATAATCGAGGTCCAGGTTCAAAGGCGACGTCGTCCTTAGCCATCACAGACTACTGTACAATAATAGCCCTCGTTTGCGGCCTTAGTGTTAGCGGAGGGGTTAGTGTTTTTTGTCACTGATTACACACACACAAAAGTTTTTTTCTTTCTCTTAAATGGTATGTTACATCATATTACAAAAAAACCAGATGTACTCGCGAAGTCGCTCGCCTGGAATTTAACAGAAGAACTGAAACTAAAGTAGCTAGCTTATTGTATCAGCTACCTGCCAGTAAAATCCCGTCTACATCGTGGACTAAAATTCTTTTCGGAGATAAGCCGGAACCAAAAGACAACCCGACAGACAAAAATGTATTTATTATAATATGTTACTTTGTGAAATGTTTCTTGTATAATATAAAGTGGTTATGTAATGTTAAAAAAATTGTATAAATTTATTTAGAACAAGTGAGATTTAATTAGAAAAGAAAATAAGTTTATAGATATATATTTTATAACAACCTATAGTTGTGTACTTTAGTGGAAGTATTTATTGTTTTTTGTTGTTTGCAGACAGTTAGCAAAATAAAAATCACGTTGCTTTAAAGCGTGTACCCTCTCAGTAATCCGCTACCATACACGCTAACACTTTGACCACAAGCTGTGTCATGTAGACTAGATAATAGGGCACATCCTGTTAGTAACTTCCGTGTGTTGTAATACAATTTACTGTAATCACATTAACTAATGACATCAACTACGTAATCTATTTAACTAGCTTGTACCGCTACTAAGCCTCTTTGCCTAGATACAATAATTCAAACTAGTACAAAAAATACAGAAACCTTTAAAATTCCAATCTTATGTTTTCATACAAACAGATATTTATCGTCACGCCAAATCACTTGCGGGGTTGGCAGTATCGATTGCTAAGTGTCAGGACTCATACAGATTTAACTTGCTTTCTTCTCATTCATTGCTCTTTCCGATAATTAGCGAAGCTCTATCAGAAAATAAATAGAGTTTGAATATATATAATTTTATTAGTATTTTATTTTAAACCTGTTAAGGAAAGAATAAGAAAATGCTCAGAAGAGGTGAACATATTTTTTTATTATTAACACAGGCGACCAGACGACTCTCCCAGCTTTCATATAAGCGCTTCGACTATGACTTACTAACTTATATCCTATATATAATATATAGTTAGGCAACGTGTGTTGGTTACTACCATGAAATCCGTCTTCTTCTGTTTTTTCGATCCTTTACATGTTATACTTTTAAAACCAGCAACCTTTATCCTTTTACATTCAAAATGTCAGTGCCTTTTAGAGATAAATATTTTTTTTAGTTTTATCCCCTTTCAACTATTTTGAATGCTAAAGAGATAAATAATTATATTATGTAAGTATAAAACGTTTTTAGGTCTACAAAACGGAGCTAAAAATAAACAGTTTTTTAAACATTGGTTCTTTCATTATTTCAGCTATAAATTGTAGAAAAAGGTCCTTTGTCACGTATTGTGTATTTTTTTTAATTGCTCTTTTAATTCCATAAACGGAATGAACAAGCCTCAAAAAATTCCAAATGAAATTCAGAAACATCCTCGTCTGTTTCAAATGCCTCGCAAATGCTTCCAAAACACGAGCATGGGTAAGCGTATTCTGTTATTTAAATACAAAACATGTTATAATGTGGCAACCATTGTTAGGATATTTAAAATTCATGAGGTATTTCTTACATCTACGCGAGAATGCACATTTGAAGTTATGTCATGATAAGAGGCGTTTAACTCATCATTGTGTTTATTTTTATGCCGTGTAGACAAGAGATCATTTAATTGTTAAAGAAAAAAAAAGATCTGTAATGATTTTAGTTAAAATAGAAGGCAGAAAGTGAAAATTTCCATTAAAAAGTTTAAAGATTCCGTTAAACTTAGAAGGCTATTTAGGAATTAAATTTGAAATTGAGAAGTTCCATTAAAAAAGTTCAAAAGTTCCATTAAACTTTAGTTTAATAATTCCACTTTTCAAGGTCAATCCTACAGCTATATATTTATAGTTTCAAATAAATAACGTGCTGTAACATGGCAACAACTGTAAATATATTTAAAATTCACGAGTTACTCCATTTGCAACTCTTTAATAATCATTTAGGTAAAAAAATAGTAAGTAATCTTAATGGAAATATAAGATAATCACAATATTCTGATAACAGTCAAAGGTTCTTAAATATAGTGAAAATTTCCATTAAAAAAGTGTCGTATCTCTTTTTTTTTATTCCTCTTTTAGAGGTCAACTAACTAATAGTTGTATAATTGTGTTTAAATAATTATTAACATATTATGATATGGCCACCATTGTTATCCATTGTTATTTTGAATTAATGAGAAATTATTTTTAAAGCTTTGTCATAAAAGCATTGTTTCACTCATCATTGTATTTTTAATAGTCTTTTGACAGCGCTTCATTTAAGTAAAAAATAAATTTCAACGAATAATCTTAATTGAAATATCCGAAATTTTTGATTGAAAATATAAAATTCTTAAACATTTGTTTACTCAAAGTATGTTTAAAAGGACTACCTAAGAACTAAGTCAAAGTATTATTCGAATACAAAACACGTTATGTATCATATTAGGAATTTTTAACTTCATCATATATTATATTTTTTTCTTACATTAACGCGAGAATCAACATTTGAGAAGATGTTAATTTGTGTTTGTCTTATTTATATAATAATAAGTTGTAAAAAATACGAAAAAAGTAACAACCAAATTAGAATATTTCTTCGATTTCGATAAATGAAAGTTGAAAGTTGTTTATTCCGATTTTTGATTGGTTTTTGTCTGTTATTTTTTTTAGATCTACGTTTTTATATATCATCAATATTTTTGTTTCGCCGCCATTAAAACTTCGTTTATTTTTGAAAGCTGTCTTCAAATGCTATATTTAGAGGTGAAACGTTGTTACCTCAATTTGTTATTTAAATACAAAACATGTCTTAATGCGCCGTTGGTGCGTCATGTAAAATTCATGAGGTAATTCTTACATTACTACTGAAGGTTGTATTGAAACTGATGTCATGTGTTTAGTTCTGTGTATTTGATCATTATATGTTATGTTTTGACAAATGGTTTGTACCTGTACATGTTTATCTTTGTAGGGATTTTATCCATCTGGATATGTCCATAACATCTTCCTAAATTTATCTTCCAACAGTTATTAATGTAATTTTAAAATAATTTCGTAATAACTTGCATAATTCTGTACTTGTTTGTTTGTTTGAACGTTTTTTTTGGAAATATGAGTAACGCTCCGTTACTTTTGAGTACTGCTACGAATGGTTAAACTTTTTTTTTTTTTTTTT
>NJDD01000105.1:648621-682302 GCA_002245505.1 Calephelis nemesis | reverse complement strand
TTTTTTTTTTTTGTTCACGCAGGGGAAATGCCTTTACGCACGACCGGGCCCAGATGGTCGGGCCCGAGTGTGGGACTCGCTAGGGCTCAGGCCCTCCTGCCCCGGTACCGCCGTCGAGAAGCGTCGGCGGCACCCTCCTACGGGGGGCAGTCCTACCCACTAAAACCCCTGCGGAGACCTTCTTGCCGCCCGGCTAGGAGCGAGATGGGGTCGCGTTGGCATTCACCATCTCGCTCCGCGGCTACGGCCCGGTCCTCACCGGGCCTCCCTCCGCGCTGAAAGAGGAGCGACTCCGGCCACTGGAGTCGCCCCCCAGGCGTGCGAGGCCGTGCTGGCCAGAGGAAGTCCCCCGACTCCCCCCGGCAGCCCCGCATCGGAAGCACTCTGAAGGCGGATGAACCGCTTTCTCGCGCCCCCGGTCCGCCTGCGCCGGAGCGGGCCCGTGTTGGGATCGTCCTCCCGGGCCCGCTCCGCGGTCTCCTTTTGCGTCATTACGTCTTCGCAAAAGGAGACCACCGCCTGCCAGGACCTGTCACTGCCGAGCATGGCGTTGACCACGCTCGGCAGCGAGAGGTCCTCTCCCACGATCGCTGAGAGAGTACGCCGCTGTTGTTCGAAGGCGACGCACTCTCCCAGCGTATGGGACGCCGTATCCTCTGGCGCCCCGCACTCGTGGCAGGCGGGGGTCGCCTCCCGTCTCGCGATCTTGTGCAGATACTTTCCGAAGCATCCATGCCCGGAAAGCACCTGCACAAGTCGGAACGTCAGCGACCCGAACCGCCGCTGCAACCACCCTCGGAGGACCGGTCGGATAGCCTCCACCGTCGCCTGTCCAGGGACAGGTGGGGCTAGGTCCTCCTTCCACCGCTCCAACATGGTCTCCCACGCCTGCCTCTGCATGCGCCTCACGTCCTCCCACGCCAGGGGAACTTACCTTAACTTATAGGAACCGGTCATTAGTAACTTTTACGACTATGAACATAAATTCGTTATTCAAAATCTCCTTGCATTTCAATTATAATATTATGTGATCAAGAATTTTTGCCTTGCATTTTTAAATATTCATGAAGTAAAAGACTAAAGAATTATATCAAGAATTTTTATAGCCACATTTTGAATTTGGAATGTTATTCAAATATAACTTTTAACGTTCCTTTAATGAGTTATAAATTTATTTTATTATTTTGGTTAATCTGAACAGCATCTTTATTAAGTAAATTTAATATTAATTATTGTTTTTACAGTAGTAAGCTCAACGATATATTTATTCTTATCTACTGTGTTTATTGTATAAACATTTTAAATTATATTATCTGTGTATTATAATACAGTATTTGTAAACATATCAATGTCTGGAAGTTCTTTGTGATAATTATTTTGTTTTTGTAAATGTTCTCGTTCTAATTTTTGATTTTACTTTTTTGGCTTTATAATCTTGTTCGTTGACTTCGTTTACATGACTCTCCTGTTGGTAATAGATAACCGAGGCTTATATCTATTATAAGCTAAATATTATAGCTTAGCTTATATTATATTTTCAAATTTAAATCGTCGCGTATTTTTAAAATTTTTAATTATTTATACGGGATACTCACGATCTCTTTTTATTTTATTTGTCGATATAGTCCCGTCGTGACCATAGCCTATCCCACTAGGCCGAAATATCGACAAATAAAATAAAAAGAGATCGTGAGTATCCCGAATAAATAATTAAAAATGTTTATATTATATTATTATCCAATTTGCCCGGTTAGGGATCCCCGCCATACCTAATCCTACCGCCTTAGTGACTGTCATGTTCCGGTCTGGAGAGTAGGGTAGGCGGTAGACTTGCACAATAGGCGTATCATTCCGACCACAGGACTTTGACGAACCTGTAACATTTATGGTGCCTAGACATAAATCAAAAACATATACATAAAAATGCCTCTTTGCTAACCTTTCACATTAAAAAGTATTTTTTCAAATGGAAAATATGTTGCTGAGGTACATTATTCTAACATGTACGCTTTTTTCCGTCAAAGTTTAAAAATAGAGATGAACAAAACCTATTTGTTCATCTTTATTTTCAAACGTTTTCTCACTTCCAAATGAAGAGACGATAATATATTTTTTGTATGTGGAGACAGTTAAGACGTTTTCTCACTTCGAAATGAAGCGACTTTAATATATTTTTTGTATGTGGAGATAGTTAAGGCGTTTTCTCACTTCGAAATGGAGGGATGACGAGGTATCTTTGTAGATAAAGATAGTTAGGACGTGTTTTCTCTTCGCAATGAAAGGATAATAAGGTATTTTTGTTTGTGGAAATAAGATGTTTTTTCATTTCAGAACGGAGTCATGATAAGATAGTTTTTAGTGTGTGGAGATAGGACGCTCAAGAGTGACATAATATAGCCCATGTCACTCTTATATTTCGACATCTAAACAGGTTCCTGAGAGAAAGCTACATAATACGGGCGTAGCCGCGGTCAAAATCTAGTTTAAAAAAATATCGAAAATGTGACGGATAATTACTTCTGCATGACTTTTTTAAACACGTTCATGTATCAGGATTTTAAATGTCATTATCAGTCATGCGAACAAACCGCAAAAAACAAAGCGAAAAACACTGTGTGACATTTCATAGTAGGTATCAGTTTTAACAATATAAATTGATACGTTTTGAGTCTCACACTCGATAGGGTTGTCAGTTACAAGAAATTAGATTTTTACATTGACTTTATTTTTTATGGTATGAATATATGTCACTATAGACACCAAGCTTGTAATGGTGGGTTGCCTATCTGAGGCCGCGGTGTTCAACCGTGGAAGTGTGTATGTTATCTTACTATACAATTGGAACACTGTAACGGCTAATACTAACGCTATGGCGCCATTAGGTAAGGCGTTGCTACTAATCTGGATGATGTTGCACACCATACGGCCATATTGTTATCATTGACTGTATTTGTAAAATATTCCAATAATCTGACTTTGCCAAGGTAGGGACTATCTACCTTACTGTGTCGTTACAAAGACATCGTAACAACAGTGTCGCGTTCCAGTCCAGTGTAAGGGTGGCAGGTAGAGTTGCACATTAGATCAAACATTTCAGTGACATGAGTACTACGCACCTATAACATCTACGATTTCTTTATGCTGTTATTGCTCCTTACCATTATAAGAGCCGTTGGCGGTTTTGCTATTCCATCTCATCGAAAATTGAAGATTGCTTGTAGTATGCGATGGGGTCGTCGCATCCCTATACTATAAAAGCTTCTGGCATGAAATACGCTAGGTCATCGCCTTTGTGCTTGTTTGCTATTTCATTTCGTAAAATATACTGCTGATTGCAACAAGTGGGTGATGGGGTCATCGCATCTCTGAAAAAGCTTCTTGCATGTAATACGCACGTCACACTCGCTTAAAAAGCTTATGGAAGATATTTTTTAATCACATAATTTATTAAAAGATTTTTATTTAAATGAATTTGATAACCCTGCTTTTCAAGTCCAGATACTTTATGGCTCAGTGGTTCGATCGGGGCCGAAAACATTTATTACACACCATCAAGTTTAAAAAACCCATGTAACGCGACACCTCGGTACAAACTCGTTTGAAACGACCGTAAATGTTTGTATGATCACGCACAGTGGTCCGAATCTCCACACTACATGGTCATAAAGATCCTCTCTGCCAAAGATAAAATTAAACACACTTTGTCCTTTGTATCGGTGGATCTTTTTAAATTAATTGTGGACGGGAATTCCTTTTTTTTATCTTGCATCAGACGGGTTAAAATTAATCTGTTTGAATTTTACAGTTATACAGTTTTGTTTGGATTTGGTTTTACTTATTAGGGTTACGTCGGTCGCCTCTGTGGTCTAGCGGTCCAAATGTAGGATTTGACTTCATGAGGTCCCGGGTTCGAATTCCGGGTCGGGCAACAAAAAAAAGAGGTATTTCCAATTTTCTAATAAAAATAAATGTTGCTCGGAATTGGATATGTGCGCGGTTGGCGATAGGTTGCCATCTATCACATTGTGGGACTTAGTGTCTTCGAAAAGTCGTGGGCGTGCCCTGGTTGTGCATCTGCCTATCCCTTCAAAGATATGGACGTGAAGATACTTTTAGGGTTAGATACATATCTCATAAGAAACCGAACTTTTGTGAATCTGTCCAAACCCTGTCTGTCAAGACCCTTTTTCTCAGGAACGCGTGGAGGTGAAGGGATCGCTCTGAATTTTTTATAAAACACTTAGGTCTACTGTACATACTTAAATATACACCAGAATAAGCTGGATAACGTCAAGACCCAGGAATTAAGACTAGTTCATTTTACAAATACCTGTTCCTGTCGGGAATCAAACGCGGTCCTTGTAAATAATCGTCGTGGTGAGGCGTTATCAAAAGAAAAAAAACTTTTTTTCTATTTATTTACAAAAATTCAATTTTAAGTCTTAAATTCATCAACATTTGAAAGACCAGAATTATTAAAGACACTTTTACAACTAGGGCGCGTTTCTTGCTATGATAAATATATGAATATTCCTGGACAAGTTACACAAATTGAATCTAACCCCAAAGTAAGCAATTTATATGCGTGTGTTATGGGTGTTGGGCAACTATACTAATACATAGAAATACTTAAATAGATACCAGGCTAAATTTAATAAACATCCAGATCCGGATTCCGGATCCGGATCTGGAAATGCAGATATCTAAACGTTCATCACATAAATGCGTGCCCCCGTCGGATATCAAACTCTAGCCTCGAGTTGGTCAGTGTAGTAGGGCGTGTACGCTAGCCACTCGACCAACGAGGAGATTTAAGGATTCTAAAATTATAAGCTAATTGTATGTTTTCTTTGTTGCAGGTAATGCGGCTATTTTAAATCTTCGTACCTATCGCTAATCGTGTCTACGTACCACATCAAGGATACGAGCGTAAAGATACGTTTTTAGTCTTCGGTCTCTGGTTTGTTTCAAACTTACTTCTTTCTTCCTGAATGATGCCTGAATTATTGAGTAAAGCTGACAAAGATTAACAAAGACAATAGCAATTTTTGTTTTGACTCGGAAAGAGAGGTCAGTAACCTAGAATAAGTCAGAAATATATAGCTTCATGATTTTCGCTATATGTATATAATAACATCTTTACATATTATTATAAATCTGTAGAAGGGTCAATTATGTACATTGAAAATATTGAAAAAATAAATAGCGGGGGTGTTACTGGATCGATACCAAACCCAAATGTGTGATTAAAAAATTTTTGTCTGTCTGTCTGTATGTTCAGGCATCACGTGAAAACTAACGGTTCGATTTCGATGAAACTTGGTATAATTATACCTTATTATCCTGGGCATAAAATGCGATACTTTTTATGTGTGCGTGTACTAGCGTACACTCGTAAGAAGTGAAGAAGTGAAACTTCTTTATGACGTTATTCTTTAAAAATTAATTTACTATAATATGTAACTTTACAGAAATTGGTTAAATAAAGTTCATTGCCAATCCCTACTCCGCTGGAGAAAGTATACTTCTAATCACGCGTGGTAGGGATGAGAACAAAGATGGCGCGTAACGGAAAAATGTGACGCGTAACGAAAAAATGTTACACTAAATTTTTTTCCAACCCCGATAAAGAAGTTTCACTTCAAAAATGAAACTTAATTTTCCAGTTTTATCGCGTGAAGACCGACCTCCGCGCGGACGGAGTCGCGGGCGGAAGCTAGTCATAAATATAATCCACACAACAAGAAAAGAAGCAGCGAAATCGTTTCTGTTCTTGCGTTATGCGATGACCAAGGGAAATGGAAAAAAAATTAAAAGACACGAAAAAAGAGGAGATTTTCAATTCAACTGTTGTTGTTCTTTTTATTACGTCTATGTGTTTTTTGGTCACTCATTTATCAACCCGCGAGGCTCGGGTTCGATTCCCGACGGGGCCAGGCATTTGTGTGGTGAACATTTAGATGTCTGGATTTCCGGGTCTGGGTGTTTATTAAATTTATTTTGGTATCTATTTAAGTATTTATATGTAATAGTATCGTTGACTTACACCCATAACACAAACATATAATTTGCTTACTTTGGGGTTAGATTCAATTTGTGTGATTTGTCCAGGGGTAATGGTGCGTTGCCAACCTGAGGACAGGATGTTAGGCCTCGAGCAAAAGTAAGTTTACCGGCTACCTTATCCTCCGAACCGGAACACGTCATGACGTTGTAGCGGCAGCAATAGGTAAAGCGGTGGTACCAATCCGGGCGAGTCGCTGCGAAACTCTACCACCTAGTCAGATGTCACGGTTTTAGTGATGATAAGCCTATGCTCGCCTTTTACGAGCTGACTGCTGAAAGGCAGATGGTCTGTTCTGCAAAGGAGCCCGGACCAACACGGGGAAATAGTGTATATGTTTATTTATGTTGACCACTTCATCATTGATAAGGTCAACATGATTAATTAATATTTGTGCAGTGTTAAGTTTAAGTCGAAAACTACTAGTAGGATGTTCATAAAATGTATGTGGGACCATTTCGGAAATATTTAATTATGAATTGTTGGAGCGGGTTCTTGCATTTTACTGCGTTTCAGATATACCTCTAAGATTTTTCAATTCCATGAAGTATGATTACCGACCTAATGAAATTGTTGTAGTCGGTTCTTGCAGTTATATTCCGTTATATAATAATTAAAACACACACGTAAATGAGCTCATGTGTGTGTGTGTAAATTATTATAGGAGTATGTAAGATTTTTCAATCCCATAAAACATGTTTATGCGAAGAACCTTCAGTTAAACAAGAGTTACGATTTCCGGAAACTCTTACAATCATTTAAGCAAGTATCCCTTAAAATAACATTATCTAGTTATAGGCAATTGCAAACACTTCTATACCTGGTCGCATATAAAATTTAAGCATAAAAGAGCAATAATGCCATTCCTGGCTTAATTAGGGACGAGGCGTTTGTCAGGGTGAGGTTTACGAGATACGTGGGTACAGACACCCCACACAACACTTGTAGCGAATTAGTACACGCAATTTTGATTGTTATGGACATATGGTAGGAGTTATTATGCTGTAAATATCTCTGATTGTAGTCTGGACATCTGGTTTACTATTTCAAACTGTATCGCTTTGAAATAGAGTTTATTATTGTTTGTAATACCGACAGATGCTCTTTTAGGGATTTAGTCGGTACTTGTAGCGTTCAAATTAAAGACTATATTTGTAATTATCTTTTCTTTAATAAGAGGTTTACTGACTTGTGAGGGAACGTTAAGTGTTTCATAGAACTTGTTGGTTGAAAGGAAACATAATATGGTTAAATGGTTGGAATCATTATTACAACGTCCTTGAAGTACAAGATATCGACATATGTTAACTTTTATGGAGGGATAAATCAAAGTTATCTGTATAAATTATGGTCTGATTATATTTTATAGGCTAAAACGGAAAACAAGGACAGGGATCTCCTGATGGTAAGACACCATGGCCTATAATATACTAGTGGCCAGTGTGTGTTGGTCTAATGTGCCTGTCTACTGCCTAACCTACACTCTTACTGGCTTCATTGTCGCTGGTCTTCACTGGCTTTTGAAAAAAACAGTGCCAATCGCCGTCACTGACCGTCTCGTTGGTCGAAGAGCTAGCGTACACGCTTAACTCCACCGACCAACCGCGAGGCTCGGGTTCGATTCCCGACGGGGATAGGCATTTGTTTGATGAACTTTTGGATGTCTGCATTTCCGGGTCTGGGTGTTTATTAAACTTATTATTTTATTGTCATCTGAGTATTTCCATGAAAAAGAATCGTTGCACAATCATAAAATTTGCTCACTTTGGGGTTAGATTCAATTTGTGTTACTTATCCATTAATATATGTCTCATGAATAAGTATGGATGCCTAGCGGGGCGAGTCGCTGCAAAGTACATCATCACTATTTGTCGTGTCGGTGATGACACACACATTCAGTCTGCAGACAGAAAGACTGATGGTCTAACATAGATAAATAATTAGATATCATCAATATGAGTAATTTATATAAAAAAACGTACAAAATTCTTTATTTAACTAGGTGGTAGTGTTTCGCAGCGACTTGCCCGGATTGGTACCACCGCCTTACCTATTTCTGCCGTCATAACGTCATGACGTGTTCCGGTTCGGAGGGTAAGGTAGCCGGTAAACTTACTTTTGCACAAAGCCTAACAACCTGACCTCAGGTTGGCAACGCACCATTACTATCGTTGGTGTCTCTAGGCGGCCTAATTTTCTTACCATCAGGAAATCCGTCTGCTTGTTTGCCTTCCTATAACATAAAAAAAATATAAATTAAAGTTACAAAGATTATACAAAAGGTACTTAGCTTATCCTTAAGATTTCAAAAAGTAAGATTACCTTTGAGATTTCTTGATAAGTTTAAGTTTTCTCTTGCAATATATAAAAACGCCAATGCAGTTGTATGTCACAAGTGTTCTACACGTTTCTTAGACGTTTAATTAAGTTGAGAGGTCGGGTAAGAAGCTAGGAAGTCGTTCACTCGTTATGAACAGACGTGACTCATGTGGAGTGCACTTTTTTCGGTTGCCTCGAGTTAGTGAGATTTTTGAGCTGAAATGGCCGCTACTGAGTCTTTGAGTGATGTAAATTACTCAAATTTACTTGGTTCCTTTTTTAATTTCTGGGTTAAGCGAGCAGTGTGTTTATTTTATATGCAGCTTGCTTCTCACATAACGTTATCTTTACATTAAATTGTAAAAATTGAGTTTTTACTTAAAAGTGATGGAAATGACTCAAATGAGTTTAATTTTTGATTGCTTGACCCAAGAAAGCGATGTGTGTAATTTTTATATCTGGTTTTTTCAAATATGTCGTCGTAGTCTTTAAATAATTGTAAGTTTGAATACATCTAAAATGTAAATCCCAACATTGTACCAGCGTCCGTTTTGAAATTTCTTAGCAATTTCTCTCGTTATGTATTGCTACTATGTTGCAATATATAAAAAGTCCAATTCATTTGTACGTTACAAGTGTTCTACACGTTTCATAGACGTTTAATTAACTAGAGACGTCGGGATATCTCTTTAGATAAGAAGTCTACACTAGTTATCAACAGACGTGAGCTTATGAGTGCAATTTTTTCGGTTACCTCGTCTTAGTGAGATTTTCGAGCTGTTGAGTCTTCAGGTGATATGAATTTATCATATTAACTCTGTTGTTTTTTACTCATTGGCATTTCTATAGGAGTAATTACACAATGCTCAGATGTAGAAACAAACACTTTAGGTTATTTTCATGCCATTTCCCGTGTTTTCAGCTTGCCTAGTGCGAATATTGTTAGATTTATTTTTAGATAGCAGAATGTTCTGACTAATCTTACTTAGCATTACTAACTTTTTATTCGCAGTAACGCCTACATATGTTAAGGATTTTATATTTCTTGAGTATAGTTGTTATTAACGTATGGCATATACCTTAATCGTACACAGTATAAACGTAACGTTCCGAGCTAAAGGGATTGAGAGTGGTAACAGTTGATCAATTCTTTTCCGGATTGTTACCACCGCCTTACCTATTCCTGCCGCCATAACATCATGACGTATTGCGGTTCGGAGGGTAAGATAGCCGGTTAACTTACTTTTTTGCTCGAGGCCTAACATCCCGGCCTCAGGTTGGCAACACACCGTTACCACCTTTGGTGTTTCTAGGCGGCGTGAATTTCTTAACATGAGGAAATCCGTCTGCTTGTTTGCCTTACAATATCTTAAAAAAATATTCTCTTAAACTGTTTCTAGAAATGAGTTTATAAGTATAAACGTTCAAATATTTTTTTTAGTTACGTCTACTGTTTAAACATATGTTTGTTTACATTGGACAATGATGTTTTATTTTTATAATTACATTGAATATATTCTAAATGTTTGTGATATGGTAATAACAACTTAATAAATGAATGTAATTCCTGGGAAATAAATCGTCTCATATATTATTCTGTTAAATATTTTACCTTCATAAAAATTATAATGACTCATAACTCTATCTAGATGGCAATAAAAGTATAAAATTGTTTAAATACAGTTAATTGTGCTTTAACTCATTACTTAAGCGTTTGTTTAAACAAACTTCATAACTAAAGATAATTAATTGTTAAAATGCTAAAAGTATGTGAAATTTTAAAATGTCCTTTTAAATGACATTGTTTTTCCAGCGATTTTACTGATTCATTTGGTGTGAAGTTGTTTTTCAAGAATATTTCGCTTAAATCCGTTTCTAGATTTCGTATATTTTAGTACTTTAATACCTACTTTATTTACTTTACTTTTCTATTTAAGGAGGTATCTGCAAATTTGTAAAACATGAATGTAGTTATTTTAAAAAAAAATTATTGTTATTTAACTTAGTGAGGATTAAAGACAAAGTTTTAACTTATAAACGAATTAGCATTAAATACGTAATTGTGGTAATCCAATTTAACTTACAATAGGTTAATTCTCTTTTGTGTCACATTATTGTGATATTTAAAACATTTTATTACGGAGTTGTCGGTATTGCCAAAAATTCACATTAATCTCTATACTTCTACAAATTTTAAGTAAAGTAGAAATGTCACCTCAGACAAGATTTCGACCCTACGAATGCTCTTACTATTTGAGCTACAGATGATTCAAATTCTGTGATGAAATTTGTAATTTATATCTTACCGATTACTCGGGTAGTTATGTCCTATAGATAGAAAGTTCTGGAAGTGATATACAGGGAGTGAAAGTTCAGATGAATCATACTTACTGTTAATTGCCATTTTATAATGGCCATAACTTTTGCTTCTCGCGACCTATTTTAATTTTACCATTTACCCTATGTTTGGGATAAATTTCTACAACTTTTGTAGGAAAAAAATCCCCTAATACATGGTTTGAACCTACGCCTTTAAAATTTGTAAAAATTCATCCAAGGCACATGGCAAGTGCTAAACTTAAGCGTTATCCAGACAGTTGTAATCACGCCTTCACATAGGTGACCTTGGTGGAAACTTTGAAACCAATAAAAAATTGGATTAAATCTGCGTTCCACACTGATGCAAACCAATGTTTTCATCCGTGTGAAATCCTTATTCAAAATAACCTGAGTATTTAAACGTTTATCTAACTGTAACATTCCTCCAATATCTTTTTTCCTAATTGAGTAAATGGTTACGCCCGGTGAGATCACCACATTCGCAACTCCGCAACCAAAGGGCTTTGAAGTCGTAAATAAATTAGTTGAAACATTTAGCCCGAGTGCAACACGCACTGCGCACGCGCATGACGTGTCGATTGGACACGGTAATAACAGTAATGTGCCGTCTTCGGCCATGTACCGCATCCATGTGCCTGGATTTTTTCTTTTTACGAACCAGCGATTGTTAAATTTTTAAAGACGGTGAAATTAGATGTGGGATTTTGTATTTTTTTCTTTATGCTTTAAAATATTCTTAAAATGTTTAATTGGATTTGAAAGCAATCGAGCGGATTTGGTGGTGATATGAAATACTAAAGCTGTGTTTGTTCTTAAACACTGTTATCTACTATTAAATACTATTATTGATACTTACTAAAAAGCCTGAAATTTTCCGTAAAAAATGGGTGAAATGTAAAAATAAACTGTTCAACGTACCTATCTGGTAGTTTTAAAGATTAACGCGTGTATGTTTTTCATTCATAAGATAAAATAAAAAATACTAAGAAATAGAGGTACAACTAATTACTTATAGCTTTTGTATTTTTCATCCGCCACACTAGCTGGAAGTTCTTTAAAGACAAGTTTTTTTACATACAAAACTGGTACTTGTCTGACCGATGATATATATTCTATTTAAATTTTAAAGGAAGAAAAAATTTCGCCCCAGACAGGATTTGATTATTTATTATGATTATTATTTATTATGATGATGATTTATTATGATATATTTTATTTCTTTATTAAGGTTTCGCTATTTTCATCATGCTTAATAATTAAAGATACTTAAATCTATGCCTTAATTGATCGAATTCAATTTATTAATAACGGATCTTCAAATAAAATTTTACCTAATAGTAATAAGTACAATCAGTTGCAAAACTCCATACACGATTTAATGTCCAAATAAACTATAATATGTAAATTTGTAAATGGACTGTTGGAACTGACTGTACATGAATAAAAAACACTGAGAAATCTCATTCAGCAAAACAAAGAGACGGGATTATAGATAGAATATTAAAATGTGAGCAACGTTCAAATCAGATAGTGGATTAAAAAATGTTTATGCACAAGTCTTTAAAATCTTATTTTGATTTATGTTTCGAAACTCTTTGCAATGGCTTTATTATAGACGTCTGACTTAGCCTTCCCAACATATAAATTCATCATAATAAATATTTAGTATATTTTCCTGTTTCTAAATTACTTATTTGTATATTCTGTCGCTAATTAATTAAATTTTTAATTAATGTTACCGAGAGGCAGGTGGGACCACCCGGGCCGCTACCATGAGAAAGAACACAACCTTTATGTTTGTATGTAGTACCTATTATATGTTGTTTACTAAGCTGTTCTGCCCGCGTTATTTTTTTTAATGGTTCCTGTAAATATTGGGCTAAGATGGGCGAACATACAGCCAAGGGCTTAAAATGTATTTGGCAAGGAAAATGTTGATGCCTATTCTGTTGCGCTTAGTTAAATTTATTTTAATTTGTAATACATTTTTTTCGCCTCTGTGGTCTAGCGGTTCAGTTAATGGACTTGACTGCATGAGGTCCTGGGTTCGAATCCCAGGTCGGGAAACAAAAAGAAATGGGTTTTTTCAATTTTCTAATAAAAAAATGTTGCTCGAGATTGGATATGTGCCCGGTTGGCGATTGGCTTGCCACCAATCACATTGTAGGACTAAGTGTCTTCGGCTAGTCGTGGGTGACCGTTGTGCCTCTGCCTACCTCTTCGGGGATATGGGCGTGAAAATACTTACATTGTTTTATATGTAACAATGAATCCCCGTTTCGCGTGGTCATCGCATCTCGCCTAAACTGCTGGACCAATTTTGTTTCATATAAATCCGGATGCTTGAGAACAAAACCACAAGCTTCAAAAATATACTGTGAAACAAGTGGTAAGATTTTTATTTTCTTAATGAGTGGTCTACAAAAAGTGAACCTATACACCTATCGTCCATCCGGGGACTTATCCAATCCTCGTCAAAGATGGTTTTATTAGGAAGTTTACAAAAATCCAGTACCTTGACCGACCCAGAAATCGAATTCGAAACCGCATTTTCAAAGTCAACACAGGGTAGCTTAACCACAGAGTTAAGTAACTAATATTGTTTCGGTGCTCCAAGCTACGTCTATTATCAATACATCCTGAAATATCCCATTTACTAATACATAACATTCATAACAACACATACAATAGCCCTTACCATGACCACAGTATAAATTTGAAAACTACCTACAATCGTTTCGAACATGAGCATTGGTGAGGCTGCTTAACGGCGTTCGCTGTGCTGTAGTAGTTAGTGTCCCATCAAGACAAGTTATATGTTTTCGCCATTTTTTTAAAAGTCCCACAAGCGTATTTTTTATATGATTAACCAAGGCCATGAGATAACCTACTCCTATTATTGAAGTGAAACTTCTTTAGAATCGTTGTGATTTCAAAACGGGTGCAACGGAAAAACACAAATATATTTATCTCATTCTTTTCCAGGTAAGAGACATAAGCATATATTTATCTCATTCTTTCGTCGATTTACTGAAGTTTCACTTCTATCGTGTGTGAATTGCACACACACTTTTTTTTGTAAATTACGCAGTTACTACGCAGACAAGTGGTTTGTATGTTATACCTAATGACGGAATTTTTGTATGAATTACTAAGTATAACTTAAAACTATTATGTTGATAAAATTTAAATTCCAAATGTCTCGGAATCGTTAGCTATCTTTCGAAAATATCAAATCTCGTCGTGGTTCTTTTTTTTTCTGCATTTAATTATATCAACTTGACTAATTTTCCATACTGTTGCATATTTGTACTGTGCTATGAGTTTACGGCGTTATACTCGTTAATGTAAAATATTGTATGAAACCTTTGAACAGCGCGCCTTTACTGGTTATTAATAGAACTAAATTTTCAGACTAAAAGCTTTATAGATTTCGATACGTAAATTACCGAACGTAATCTAGAAACTCATGGTAAAGGCTAAGATCCAAAATACGTTATGTCAGAACAGGTTAGTCAGTAAGACAAGCATTGACGGTCTGCCACCGTTAATTACAGCTATCTGAATACACGTTGGTTGGATGCAACCACAAATTGCGGAGTCCAATCAGAGCTGAGTATTTGAGGGTAACGTACTTAGCCTCCGGCGTAGTTACAGTAAAGTCAATATGTCTGAAATGATTCTCGAAGATTCTATTGATATTATGATATCATTTACATTCTGGATACCGTAATCCAGTACAGGATACAGTAATTAATTGGAACTGGAACTGTAATTTTTCTTTGACCACGGTTTTACTTCACATCATTAGTTTTTAAATATCCTTCTAAAAGGAGTAGATTATATGTTCCACTCATGTACTTTTTATGTATGTTAATCGATTTCTGAGCCATTTTTTATTCAATTTTAAAAGTTATTTTTCATTTGTAAGAGCATTTTCCCGAGTCCCATTGCCATCAGATCTGGTTTTTATCATGGAGTAAATCGAGGAAAATAAAAATAAATATCCTTAGATGTCCTACTCCGACAGACGAAAGATTGACAAAGCAGATATACAATGCGAATGTGGATGGATGTAGATACCTGGGAAGACCAAAGTTGACGTTCCACGATCAGATAACTTCGATAATTAATAAGTAATTAATTTTTAAATTAATAATTACTTACTAAATTGATTTGGTCGCGGGAACTTGTGGTGATTGTATGTTGAAATCTGTTTTCTTCAATATGTATGTAAAAAAAGTCGTGTTTGCTACAATATTCAGAACTCAAGAACGGCTGAACCGATTTGACTGATAATTGACGGAAAGACACCAGAAGAAGGACAAAGGGTACATTTTATCCCGTTCAACAGCGCGGAAACTAGGAAAAACATTTTATTTTTTCCGATACAAACGGAACGGGTTGAACGAAGTTCGCCGTAGCAGCTAGTTTATAAATTACGGGTGGCCCAAACAAAACCGAAGACCATAAAATAACGGTACTGAGGCCGCGGGCATTAAACACAATAGCCCATAAATCTTACTATAATTATAAAAAATGATTACAGCTTCCGGGTTAGCCGGGTAATTTGTGTTCGGGGGTTAATTTTGTAATTAACCATTGTTAAATTTAGTTATGGATAGTTTCCCTTGGTTTAACGATTCCGGCGTGGCGAATTTTTAGCAGTTGAACCAATAGTTAAATTCAATTGTTAAAAATATTTTTATTAAAATGTTTTTTTGTGATAATGGAATGTAAACAAGCAGACGGATTTCCTGATGGTAAAAAATTCACGCCGCCTACAGACACCGAAGGTGGTAATGGTGCGTTGCCAACGTTAGACCGGGATGTTGGGCCTCGAGCAAAAGTAAGTTTACCGGCTACTTTACCCTCCGACACGACAACGCACGTCAACGGTAAGCCTATGCTCGCCTTTTGGGAACTGCCTGACACAGGAAGGCAGATTGTCCAACACGAAGAAAACATTTTTCTTGAATATTTAGCTTTATGAGTATCATCACTCCCCTATCTCCGACGAGGTAGACATGTGTACCACCCAAAAACAGCCGGACACTCAATCCCACAATATGGTAGGCGGCATACGTATCGCCAACCGAGCATATAATACCTAATCCCAGGCAACGTTGTATTTACTACGGAACTGAAAAAAAACAGGTTCTTTATGTAGCTCGACTCTGGAATCGAATTCGATACCGGATGATAAGTCCTATAGCGTAGGCTATACCACCAATGCCATGTTATTATGATTAGCTTCGTATTATTAAGTTACTTGATTATTCCACAAGCAATGGGGTCGTCGCATCCACACGCTATAATGGACTTGCAGAATCGACACCAATAACCGGACTTTTCAATTTATGTAAGGAAATAGTTTGATATTGAGCTAACACATTTAATGTATTCTACGCGAAAACGTTTGATATTTGACCAATACGTTCTTATTGGGGATGTATTTTTCAGAAGTCCAAGAAGCATCTTCTCATTTTCTAGGCAAAGCACGCATGCATTTGCCAGTAAAATACGTGAGTATTGGTTGCATATTTTATTGGTGCATGTAGGATGCCCAAGTTTGTTCTAGTTTGGAAATTATTTGCCCTATTTCTGTTTTATTTGTGAGTTTATTTTTGAATTCATGAAATTGTATTTAACTGATTCCGAAAGGGAGGATGTTTGCAAGTCGCCTGTGTCACGGTAATATTTAGTATTACATCTTCATGTATAATAGCGAAGTCGCGCTTGTATACGCATCTGGAGTTGGATAGACACTCGGTATACAATTATTCGCGGTTGTGCCGCAGTGGTGAACTGTCGATGTAACAGTGTTTTTGGAGTTTACTCCTTAAGAAACGATTTGAGTTATAAGGCTCGGTACGGAAATTTTATGAGGAGTAAAATCAAGTGTAACACGAAAAGTTGAGGCGTTACGTAGAAACAGCCAAACATATATATATCTGTAGGATTGAAGGTGTAAAAGAATGAGATGGAATACATTACACAGCGTATCTCATTCTCGGGATCTCCTCCCGCGCGAATCTTTGTAGTCTCCGTGCAGGAGGAGTCGCTATCTATCAAAATACTGACTATTTGGATCACACTTCTAATGTCTGTGATGATACTAATTTAAGAAGAATTAACATAACTACATCTGCTGTAGGAGACATGTGTGCTGCAAGATACATTTCGTAAGGAGTAAACTTCAATCGTGCGTCGTAGCTGACACACACACACTTTTTTTTTAAACTTTGTAACCAATAGGTAAGCGTGCGATTTGTGAATGTCATTCTGGATAAGGTTATAAATTTGGAATTTCAGAACACCTCATTCATCCCCAACAGCCGGCCAGAGGATGGTGAATTACCTTAAACATTGAAATTGTCTATAGGATCTATATTTTATAGTCTATAGGATCGATTGTCCTATCAAATACAAAATGGTTGAAACAGTATTTAACAAATAGTAAAAACGCACTTTACATAATTTTGATAAAATTGCCACTTCTACGTGTAACTTTAAAAGGATTAAAGCGAAACGTAACGTTCTTTAAAGTAAAAACTTTTAATTTAAAATGAAATATACGACATTAAAACCCGTAACTATTTTAACTAATTAAACGTGTCTGCAGTATTAGCTATTTATCCTCGCCTCACTATGGCGGTGTGAATTAATTATTGGTGTCTGTTTGGACATGTTCCACAAATTGCTTTAGTTTTTACGCCCTCCCTGATCAATGCCAATTTTGCTTCCACATCGTTTCATTTCGGCGGACATGTGACTTCATATTTATTTGTAAAACCTATATGTTGAAAACATACGGAAAGTCTTTTTGAATAAAAAAAGCGGCGAAATATCGCTTAGGTTTGATATCGATATTGGTTTGTGGTGGTGGTGGTGCTGGTGACATTTTAAATTATACCTATAATTTTTGATATTTATTTAACACGACCCCGTTAGTTAACATTTTTCTCGTTGACTAACTCCAACAAACTTTATTTTTATTATGTCATGAAACGATAAATTATAAGAAGTATTTTTACGTATAACAAAAAATACTTAATAACTTCCATAAATTGCAATTAATTATCGTAATTCTAAATACACATTTGCTGTTTTATTTGCCCTGAACTGTGATAGTAAATCATCATAAATAATATTTTTATCTTATACTTCTTTGATTTATTTTTAACTGTTTATAAAAAAAGTTATTTATTGGACTCATCGAATCATTGTTGCGGTCGCGCACGCAGTATGATTCCGTGTATACTCATTAAACTAGACAGTGACCGATTTGCCAAAAATACATCTCAGCGTGTGTTTCTTAGATCATCGTTCGTGTTTGCAATCAAAAATATATTAACCTCAAAATCTAATTTGATCCATAAACAGTTTAAAAGTTTACCACATCGGTGGTTCAGATTACTGAGTTACACGTGCTTTTATGCTTAGTTATAAGCAAAGTTTGAATACTGGATCGGGATTTTTTATTAGTTTAGTTCCTCCAAATGTTTAATCCAAATGTTATTGAGTTTTTTTTTGTTAGAATTTGAAAAAGAACACAGATCTTGTAATAAGATGCATTTCCTGTCACCAAAGTTATTAATTTGATAATATGTTTAATAATTACCTGCTAAATTACCACAATAACAAATCTTGACATTTTAATAGTAATGTAAATATTTCTTGTCACTTTGCGTTAATATATATTTATAGGTCATGTTTAAAGGAAACCGAGTCCGTCGCTAGTATTGCTATTGTCACTTTACCTCTCATTGAAAGGAGACAAAAAACAAACACTAAACTTAACCAAACATGACATAAACTTAACGTCAAACCAACCCATCAAAGTATTCACTTAACGCATTTTACATATTGCTTATGTGATTGTAAAGTGGAAGTGCGTCTACATCAAAGTGAACGATTGAACGAACGATTGAGCTGAATGATTCTGCCTCGATGGAACTGACCGGGATATTTGCGTTTCGCAGCGAACCATTCACGTGTTGGTTTACATGATAGCGTGTGACTTCGCGCTATTTCTATGGAAGTTAGAGCCTTTGGATACTCCTTTGATCTAAATAAAGCTTTTACTTTCAACCGACTTTAAAAAAGTTATTTGTTAATAAAAATATTTTGGCACATGATCACAACGACAGCTAATTAATATGAATATTAAATACATATCGTCGTATTAATAAACAGTTTAGTCTAAAGTACTCGAAGGTTTAAGTTGACATATTTTGTGGGTTTTACTACACTGCCAAACAAACTATAATCTTAATTTAAACCTTGGAGAAATGTAGTCTATATTTGTTAATATGACAGTTGTGGTGCTTTAAAAACGTAATGTTAAATGAACGTGACAACGTTGACGTTAAAACAACTCATCAAAGTATTCACTTAACGCATTTAACACATTGCTTATGTGATTGTAAAGTGGAAGTGCGCCTACATCAAAGTGAACGAATGAATGAACGATTGAGCTGAATGATTCTGCCCCGGTGGAACTGACCGGGATATTTGCGTTTCGCAGTGAACCATTCACGTGTAAACATGTTAGCGTGTGCTATTGTGTTGTTCTTTTAGCACCTTTGGTTTCTCCTTTGATCTAGATATATCTCTTTTTATTTTTTTTAATGCAATACAAACAAGCAGAAGAATTTCCAATGTGAAGCCTCATTACATATAAGCATATAGACCGAAAATGTTAATCGCGTTTGTTGTCTAGCGGTTCGGCGTCGCACTTCTTGATGTCCCGCGTTCAATTCCCGTGTCGAGCAACAAAATAGTAGAAAATTGTGTGTTTTCAATTTTCTAAGGGCCACTTGCACATTCCCGGGTTACATTTGACACTGAGTTAAACTGTCAAATATAAGGTGATTTAACCCGAGTTAGACGTTAACTCAATGTTAAAGACTTAAACCAGGAACGTGCAAGTGGCCCTAATAAGGATAACATGGACCGGGATTGGACATGTTCCCGGTTAGCGATAAGCTTGACACCTATCACTTAGTGGAACTTAGTCTCTTCGCCTACTAGTCGGTGCCCTGATTGTGCCTCCGCTCACTGCTTCAGAAATATGTGCGTGAAGATACTTTTAAGTTTATTAATGTTAACCCTGTCAACCTTAGGTGGAGATGTTAGGACGCTGATGACAAAATAATAAAATTCAATTTTAAGTTTATGATGTTAACATTTTTATTTTTGAGTATATACGAGTATATAGGGATAGGGATATAACTATACTATGTTGAAGTTTGTGTAATGTTATCAAAATTATATTGTTTTCGTAATTGCAAAAACTGTAAGTTAAATTTAGTTAAAACTACTTGCACGTTCCTGGGTTAAGTGTTTAACACTGAGTTAGCGCCTAACTAGGATTAAATCACTTTATATTTGACAGTTTAACTCAATATTAATTGTAACCCGGGGATGTGCAAGTGGCCCTTACATTTGTAAATTACTGTCAAAAATATGTTGCTATGAATTTAAAACTAATCCAGACTATATTAACATAAAATATTTTGTTCATCTTACAATATTAAGTTGATATGTGGTACGAAACCATGTTAAAATGTAAATGTTATTACATTTCATTGTGAGATAAGATTTTTGTAATATGAGTTTTGTACTTGTAGTGAAATGTCTATATTTTTTATGTCCTAGCGAGTACAGCTACTATAGAAACAAGTGTTGAAGTTATTCTGCCTTATAGGCAGTCACTGTTTACAGCCCTTTTCGTACCTAGATTGTATACCTTATTTTGTCAAATAATTATATGACCTTTAATCAATTTTAATAATATTGCTATATTATGATAACATTACACAATATGTTAAAATGCGAAAGGGCATGCTCCGCTGGTTCGGTCATGTGGAAAGAATGACTGATGAAAGATTGACAAAGCAGATATACAATGCGAATGTGGATGGATGTAGGTACCCGGGGAGACCAAGGCTGACATTTCACGATCAGATCAATCGGATATTATCCGAGGGTGGTGTCAAGAGTCTCCGAAACCGGCGTGTTTGTATGAAAAGGGTATGTATGTATGTATGGGGAATGTGAAGGAAGCAAGACAGGTTTGTCAGGATCGTGAGGTCTGGCACTCGATACCCTCTGCCTACCCCGTAAGGGACTTGGCGTGAAGATATGTATGTATGTATGTATGTAGTATATAAATAAATATGCCCGTATCCAGGAAGAAGTTGGCAAAGATACAACCACGATAAGCCAGAGGTAATTACATTGTGAACCAGGAATACAATATCGGGCAACATTGTTTTTTTATTAAAAAATAAAACGAATTTCCAGCTGCCCGACCTGGAAAACGAACCAGATACCTCATAGGGTTAATTCTTAACACCGGACCGCTAGTTACTAGACCACAGAGGATAGTCGTTTATAAATCTACCTAACTTTGTTTAACATATCCCCGATTATTCTAGTTTGCGATAACATCCCTGATGATAAATGCACCAATTACTGTTATTTATTTAGCCATTTCAAAGTTGCATATCGCCATATTTCACCACAGATAAAATATGGCGGTGCATTTCACACTACATTAAAGGAACATGCAAATCAAATTAGTGCTATTTTAATAGACGCCATAAGTAATGTGACATTTTATATCATCACGCCAGAGTGGCGACATATTAACCAGTGCATTTACAAAACAAATGGTTTCTATAAATGCGCTGGTTATACTGTCACTTAAATTATATCACCACGCTATTTTTGTCGGTTTTGACATTTGATGCTATTCGCGAGCGAATGAAAATACCGTTGTTTCCTCCAATTAGAATCAAAGTACGACCAATGAAATCCTTTTAAAATACGGAAATGTAACAGCCAGTTTAGTTATGTATGTTTGTAATAAAATAAAAAAATAAAAAAACATGTTTTTGTCTCTCCTGAAATGTTGCTAAAAATTGTTTACTTGGTGATAGAAATAAACTTGATCGTCTCTGTAGCCTAACGGTCCGGCGTCGGACTTGACTTTTTAAGATCCCGGGTTCTTTCCTCGGGTCAGATCTAAAATCGGGTAATTAAAAAATGTTTATTCTCAATTTTCTAATAATAATGACGTTGCGTCGGGGCCGGGGTTGGATATGTGCCCGGAGGGCGATAAGCTTGCCACCTATCACATTGTGGGATTTAGTGTCTTCGGCTAGTAGTGGGTGCCCTGGTTGTGCCTTTGTCTAGCCTTTCGGGGATATGGGCAATTTTTGACTTTTGTCTCTTCTAACTTAAAGATTTTCTAAAATGACAGTAGTCACTGCACATTCAGATTCAAAAATTTTATATTACATTTGAATGCCCAATTCTAGATAGACTTTTTAGTATTCATTAGCACTAGTGGTCGCCCATTGGAAATTCGACCATAATTAACTGTAATATCTTGTTGATAAGAACGCCATCTTCATTTCTCAAGGAGAACTACTTTGTTTTCAAACTTTTCAGTTGCGCCATCTGTGATCTTTTATCGTTATCACCAATATGTTTGTTTATGCGTGTCAAATGCTATATACATGTAAAATCTACGTAACATAACACAACAAAAAATAACATCTAAAACAAAACTACAGATTAAAATGTATACCATAAAATTTGGCCCATGTCAGAATCGAAACCGAGTCAATTAAATGTTAATATAAGACGTACCAACATGCGTACCCCTTGACTAAAGCCGTGGTCAAATTGTTTGGTATTTTAGTTTTATTATATAATATTTTTTAATTAAAACTTTACATACTGCGAGTGCGGAACAGTATTTTAATATGACAAATAGGCAAATATGTTTTACATAGACATAATCCCAAGGTAAATCAACATATATAACTGTTAACTAACGAGTCTATGAGGCCAGGTATATTTACCCGACCGGTCCCGACGGAGCTTCAACCAATCGAGCCTACACAAAGCTTTGACCCACCACTTAGAATACCTCGGATGATGAAGATAACTGAATGAACTACCTTTAATGTCTAGGAATGTAGTACGAGCTACTGTTTTAATTGCTAAGGTTTTACGATAAGCTAAACTTTAAAGACGTTTTAAGTGTTTTTGTGGGATGGAGAGAAATGATGGACGCATTTTTTTATAAATATCGAATTTCGTGTACATATTGGGTAATATTAGTTTATTTTGGGGTATTTTGTATTATTATGATCCATTAAAGTGCACAAGAGAAGTATTCGTAAAGAAATTAGTGTAGTGTTTTTTTTTCGATGTTGCGAAATCTCATTTGACGAACTTAGGTAAGAATACCACAACTAAGACACTGATAACTGATTACGACGACTTCTAGATCATTTTGAATAATTTTAACCCGATTTTTTCCCTGAAAGTCTGGTAACATCCTGATGGGAATTAATTAAAGTTGCTCAGTGGCAGATGCTCATGCCCATGTCAAAAAATTAAAAAAATAATGTTTTAACTTTAGCTATTGAGAATTTCAATTTTATGCTGAACATTCTTATTCCTTTTTTATCGATTACGTTGATAGTTATGTCCTGTAGATAAATCTATGTAATACCACAAAATGATGCGTGTATAGATGGACAGGATGCAGAAAGCACGCTACACTAACTTCCTATCCCACAAAGGGTCCAGGCGTGAAGATATGTATGTATGTAATAATAGTTACTATATGGGTACTATTAAAATGAGTTCATTATTGCAAAAAAAAAACTAACATTTTATAATGGCTATGACTTTTTTTTATGACATTGGAAGGCAAACAAGCAGACGGATTTCCTGATGGTAAGAAATTCCCGCCGCCTAGAGACACCAAAGGTGGTAATGGTGCGTTGCCAACCAGAGGCCGGGAAACTTGCAGTTTTCTTGAGATGGTTTAATTATTGTGTTCCCTGTACGTTTTCCCAGTTTCTGTGTAATTCGCCGATATATGAAAGTTAAGTGAATAATGTTATTATAACTAATCACCATCCACCAATATCCGCAATACCAGGAGTATCACAGATGCATTCCCGTATTTTTTTAGGAATTTAGGAAATATAACGCTTAAAAGTTTCTAAGTCGTATCATTTGGGAAAATCAACCTTGGTGATTTCCATGTTACTTACATTTCCTTGCTATACAAGGAGGTAAAAATCTTCGGAATCTCACAGTCGAAGATTGCCACTCATCAAGATGATGGGCATGAAACTCAAAGCTGCCTCGCGATGTCTGAAGGTCTGAAAGTTCTTACGGGATAAATAATCAAGTGAGCACGATTTATTTGAGGATCCATTGACATTTCCATAAAATTTATGCAATTCCCCCAAAAAATATGACACGTTCCCTTAAACTTGATAGCTTAATAACGCGAAACATCTTACAAGATGTAAATGTTGGATACAAAAGTTACTGCTCCCAGGAGCACAGAACTGGTTCATTGTAATAATGAGAAAAAAGTCGTCACCTAACCGGAGTTCAATAGCACAAGTAGGGTGGACAAAAAAGGTAAATACGTGGCGCATTGTGCCTCGATAGGCTTTACTCTTGAAATGCGTCCAACAAAAGAATCTTTTTCTTTTCCATGTTAAGACGACTGTGGGTTTTTAACTTTGTACGGATAGCAAAAAAGATTAAGATTAAAGATTACTTGCATATACTATTTTATTTGTTAACTGACTACGGAAAATTTGGTAATTAAAATGACCTAAAAACTTATTGCTTATAATAGTTTTTGACGTGACAAAGTCTTATAATTCGATGAAGCCGGATATACGTGCCAGAAAACATGACTCATGTGGCGTTACCTCGCTCTAAGGCGTTCCATTTAAGACTTGAAGTGCAAGCGAAAGCGTGAAACGAACGACAAAGAAGTACAATCGGCCTCCGTTCTTAGGACGTTGTCACGTACAACTGTCGTCAGTAAACCGACTTTACAGAAAACCGCTTTTTTAAGTATCAAAAGATAATGATAAATATATTTACAAAAAAAAAATCCTATTTTACCAGTTTCATAGCAAGCAATTATATGATATTTATGTATGTGAAAACGTGAATTATATCATTCATATTCAACAATCATTCGTTCATTTATCCATTCATCATCCAAAAACTTATTAAAATATAAAAAGATCGTCAAAATTAATTAACAATATTTAACTTATTTGAATCAAAAAATTGTGTTGGGAAGCGGGAGATTTATATTACAAACACGTATTTTTATTAATTTTAAAAGAAAATATCGTGACTTAAATCGAGATAGCGACAAGTAGAGTGTGCAAAAAAAAAGAATACATGGCAATTTTTTCTTTGATACCCTGCAGTAATATTTACATTACGCAACGAAGGGCCAAACATTTCGAAGATGCTAATAGTTCTACAGATAAGAAAAGTTTTTGTTTACTTTCTAAAAAAATATATGTGAAGTTTTGTGTGGTTAGCATAAAAATTTTGATTGTTGAAAACTGTTTTATTTCAAAAAACATTTTAGTTTAAAGATAATTATTCTAAAAATGTTGTTATGTTATATTTGTTCTTACATTATGTATGTCACCGTATTGAGTGATCTGTTTGTTTTTTTATTCTACCAATTTATAACAATTTAACTAAAAATTTAAATGAAATATTTGTTCTTTCCTTACTTTCAATAAATGATTGTTATTTGTTTCAGGTATAAAGGAGTCTATAAAAGCACTTCCCTAAACTAAAAGGGGTATATATGAACAGGTACCAAAATAAATCTATGGTAATTTATGCTTTTAATTCCGTCGGAAAATCACTTTTACTATATTTTTAGATTATCGTTTTTTCGTCTAACTATTATCATCGGTTTAAAGTGCTGTGCAGTAACTAGCACGTATGATATGGTCCGGTCGGAAGAGTCTACTAAGTCTAGAACTGCATACTAAGTATTATACAGGACAGCAACGCATTTATAACATACTAGCTCTGCCCGCGACTTCGTCCGCGTGGAATAGTTATTTTGGGCATCATTTAAAAGATAGAAATATCACAAACATCTTACTGTTGATGACATTTTGTTAGATCATTTCAAGAGGAATATTTCTTTCATACATATATTTTTGGTATCTTGAACCGTTTTCACTGCATGAATAATTTTCCCCGTTTTTTTAACATTTTCCGTTAATTCTTCGCTCCTAATAGTTGCGTCGTAATGTTATATAGCCTAAAGCCTTCCTCGATAAATGGTCTATTCAACACAAAAATATATTTTCAATTCGAACCAGTAGTTCCTGAGATTAGCGCGTTCAAACAAACAAACAAACTCTTCAGCTTTATATACATATTAGTATAGACTATAGAGTATAGATGTGTTGTCTATAAGTAACGGTTGTCTCATACCGTCAGGGAAATCGTGTGCTAGTTCGCAGTCTTATCACATAAAAAAAAACATCTAAATATATGCGTATGTTCAAACACTAAAAAAATATTTTAATTATGCTACTGAGTGATGAACACACTGTTAAAATAAGTTACATTTGCAAATGAAAATTACCTTTACGGCTTGTATTGAAGGTAAATTCGTCAACCATAATTTATTAATTTCAATTGTACTTCCCACAATGCATTTTTATTATTAAATTTTAACAAACTGGTTTCGCTATTTCAGCATTATCAGAGCTACACAAAACTTCAGATTGTCTAAAATGGAGTTCCACCTAACACGACGACGAGAAGTATAGAAACTACTGGAGTCAGCAATCAATTTTTGATTCTCTTAAGATGTTTTAATTTCGCCAAGTGCCATGCTTGGGGTAAAATTGCACAAATTTTTCGTTTATACATAGCATATATATTTTTATGTATATCTTCAGCGATATGTATCTATTGCAGGATATATTTAGTTGCCCGTAAACTTTTTTGCAAACCATACACCATTCATCTTACCAAAGGGCCTGGGACGAATGCCGAACAAAGGTACAGAAACCAATTTGTTACGTGATAATATGGCCCTCCCCAACCCCCCCGGTCCCACTGATACGAAATGAGACTTATTTCAACTTCGCTTCTTGCTTCCTTTGGCTTTGACAAAAAGCTACATAGCTATCCATTGTTTTAGACCTCTAAAGATTGGTTTTGTTTGGACATCGTCAACAGATGGTACAGCGATAAAACGGTATTGGTTCTGAAAACTGTAAGACAACTGCATTTTTATGATAGGACAGGAGAGCAGTGTGATCGGACCCCACTGTTATAGCGGCAGGAATAGGTATGGGCAGTGTTACCAACCCTACTGTTTCAACAGTAGATTTACTGTTTTTAACGTGACAACACTGTTTTAGTACGATTTTCTACTGTTTTTTATGCCAGTGTTGTTATTAATACAAATCAAAGGCATTTTACGCATTTGATGCTACTGAAAATCATAAGAAAAATTATAATAAAAGGATGTACGATCTTAACGAAAACAATGAAACAGAAAATGCTGAGGATAGAGTAATACACAACAATGAACAATGTTTGTAATTATGATCACCTATTTTAATGAATAATATATTTATGTTGTTTTTTTTTTTCAATTATGTAATTTAAAAAAAAACAATGTTTAACACATTTTTACACACATTAAACATTAAAGAAGTACTACTGGTAGTGCTGCAGTAGTTACATTATCTATGTAACTAATTTTATGTCCCAATTGAAAGGTTTTTGAAATATGTAGTAGGTTTAATGTTTTGAAAATGTAATTTTACTGTTTTCTATTGTTTTTTTAAGATTGATCTGCTGTTTTTCTATTCACTGGGGTTGGCAACACTGGGTATGGGGTCATCTTTACCTAGATTAGCTATTGCACAGAGCTTTATCATCAGTGGTGTAAATAAATTAGAGTGCATATTTATAATTTTCTAATAAAAATAACGTAGCCTGGTTTTGGATATGTGCCAGGTTGTCGATAGGCTTGCCATGTAACAGATTGTAGGTCTCAGGGCTTTCGGCTAGTCGTGGGTGCCCTGGTTGTGCCTGTGCCTCCTCCTTTGAGGATATGGCCGTGAAAATACTGTATTTTACTTTCCTTCTACTGTATTTGACTGAAGACAAGCACATTGTTCACCTAATCGGTATCCACCGGGACGAACCATGTCACTGTCGAAGCGGCAGGAATAAGTAATTCGGTGGATCCTTACCCTGGTTAGCTATTGCACAGCGCTTTATCAATAGTTGAATAGGTTATCCATCTAACATATGCTAAGATGTATAACCTGCTTTTTTAACTTTTAACATCTCTATAGGTAGTGTTGAATTGCATGAAACATATACATAAAGAGTTTTGGCGCCATCGTGAAAGAAGATGATCGTATTTTTTCATAATTATTCATTTTCGTGTTTATATTGAGTGAAATTAGTCAATTTTGGTGGCATTATGTACAATTTTGTGCAATGAAAGTGCACTAATGAAATAATCATGAAGAAATTAGCGTATCGTGTATTTTCTCCCTGCCGCCAAATCTCACTAGATGAGCTTGAGTAACGAAGCCACCGCTTTACTCAAGACCCTGACATGACTAAGTATATAGTGACGTATGACTTTAAATAAGACTTCATTAATACGGAAGACATGTCAGCATGGCCAAAAAGTAGCCTTAGGCAGTTCCAGAAAGAGCCAAATTAACTTATAAAGTATATACATAAATAAGTACTATGAAATATAAGTTCGTTCGGAAAAAGTGACTTTAGTCGTGATGCGCTATGGGCGTTCAAATCTGACGTTTTTGCAACACTCTTACATCGAAATAAGACAAGAAATTGTTAGTGGCCTCTTTCTCACGTAAATTTTAATACTTAACAGAGAAACTGCGAAAAAAGAACCAGCCTATGCTTATCCCTTATCTTGAACTATCTCCATACAAAATTTGTTGTGTAGTCGGTTAAGTAATTTAGTTATGAAAAAGTATCAGATGGTGTTTCACGTTGTGTTAGTATGGCTGACTATATATTTTGCAATAGTTGTCTCTACCACTTTGTCACGATATTAATGACAAGAACCAACATTTGCTTTTTTCGAGTTGCTTGCTATTGTTGCTTGCTATGATTGAAACAAAAAAAGTAACTTCACGCCCATATCTCCGAAGGGGTAGGCAGAGGCACAACCAGGACACCCACTACTAGCCGAAGACACTAAGACCCAGTGTGTTAGGTAGCAAGCCTATCATCAAATCGGACACACATCCAAAAGCAACATTATTTTTATTATTTTCAAAATATGCAAAAAAATCAAAATTGGAGAAGTCATATTTTTTTCCCTGACGCGGGAATCGAACCCGAGACCTTATAAAGTCAAATCCAACACCTGGACTCCTAGACCACACAGACAATCTCAATACAAAACTATTATTATCGATTTACAGATGCATATCAATTGACAAGAAAGCAAACATACAACTCCCCTGATTCTAAACGAACTATGCAAAGCAAATATATAAAGAAAAAAGTAAGCAAACTAGAAACCTCCCTTTGCAGTTGGTTAAAAATAGGGCGCCAACACCAATAAAAAATACATATAAAAATGTATAGAGCGCATTATCATACTTGATACAATACAGTCGGGAGCGTGACCACTTTATGACACCAACGATTGTTAATCAAAAGACCCGAGTTCCCCTTATTCGTATTCGCAATACGGGAATGGGGAATCGAGGAAAAACAAACACGTTGTGCAAATATGGTGCTCTTTTTGACGGCTTGTCCCATGTGTATACTGTTTGAACAAAGAACACGTTTTTACACGCCAAAAAGTATCAAGATTTTTTCGTGACAATTCCATGGGTTTTTATTTGAATGTGGAATTCTTAAAGAGCAGTTCTTGTCTTTTCTCACGAGATTGTTTTTTGTTATGATGATACGGTTGAACCAATTTTGATGAACAGGAACTAGGAAGATAGTTGAAGAACAGGAGTCCAACATAGGATACTTTTTATTCCTGTCGCTTGTTAATTAGTTAATTAGTTTGAGTCTGAATCGCTCATATATTACATTTATAACTACCAACTAAAGAAAAACAGCTTTTATCCTTTTCTAATATCTCTATGGTCTAGCGCCCCGGTCTAAGGTTCGATCCCAGTGTCGGGCAACCAAAATAAGGAACAATATATTTTTTTAATTTTTCAATAAAAATATTGTCCGGGAATGGATATGTGCCCGGTTGGCAATAGGCTTGCCACACCACGCTTTGGGACTTAGTGTTTTCGGCTAGTCGTTAGGTACCCTGGTTGTACCTCTGTACACCTCTTCGGGGATTCGAGTGTGAAGATTTTTTTATTACTATCAAATCTATATCTATAGTAAAATGTATTAAAGTAGGATCAGGCATTTTGACATAATTATGTAACATACAAACATATACATACACCTTTGCATTAATACTACTTTGTAGCAACCCACCCTATCTTCGTACGGGTAGACAAACTTCTATGTTGTTTTAGCTATAAACCTTTTTCTTGAGTCACTCTATCTTTTAAAAAAGTTAAAGCTAAATCCGTTGCGAAGTTTTAAATGTCTAAGCATACTTAAGATAGGGACAGAATCCAGAATTTTATCCTCTGTAGTGATTAGTAAGTATCGTGCAAATCCATGACAGTTCAACGAGAATAATGATGCTGTACCGATAAAGATGAAACTAAAATAAAAAAAAATTTAAACTTTAAAAATTAAAATCTAACACATGTACTTTTATAATAATCACTTTAGGTTAATAAAACTATCGGGAAAAATGACTTAAACGTAGCCGCGGTATCAGCTATATGAAATCATAAAAAGTCTATTTATTAAATTTATCTCCCCTATTAGAGCAGGACAAAACATCTTGAACATATTCGCACGTGTCTTACACGTGTCGGTATATTAGTGGCTACCTCGGATATTATCATACGTCTATCTAGAATTATATACCTTATCCCATTGAGATAAGTTTTAATTTGGTACGTTTCTGGGTAATTCTGGTATTTATCTGTGGCTAGGGTACTTGGTATCTGGTGACACGTCATTTTTTATTTGTTTGAGGGACAATGGCCGGCCGTTTAAATTTAATGTCTTTTAGGGTTCCGTAAAACGTAACAATTTTTATAGCCATTTTAGATCATAAATTTCTGGTTTCCTGTGTGATGGACCTTGAAATACTATACGGGTCTGTTTGATATGTTGTCGTTGGTCAAGTGGCTAGCGTACACGTCTAACTACGCCGACCAACCGCGAGGCTCGGGTTCGATTGTGATGAACATTTAAATGTCTGCATTTCCGGGTCTAGGTATTTATTAAATTAATTCTGGTATCTATTTAAGTGTTTCTATATATTAGAATTGTTGACTAACAGCCATAACACAAGCATATAATATGCTTATTTGGGGTTAGATTCAATTTGTGTAACTTGTCCAGAGATATTTATTTATTTATTATTAGGTATACATATGTTATGAATGTTTAAAACCTTATGTTCATGTACTAAAATACGACTACATAGTACAAAGAAATCGCTTTCGATTTTTATGTGTTTTTTTTTTAAAATTATGTGGGACGAAGGTTTATATGTATAATAACAGAAGTTTGTCCACACGTGCGAAGCTAGAACCTGCTGCTAATTCCATATAAGTTGTATGAGATAGGTTACTTGCTGAACAAATAAAAACCTTGCTTATTACAGCACAGGTGCTGAATCGAATCTTCAAGGTAATGTTTTGGAATTCTTGATTGATTATGAGATAAAAGTTTACTCATTTGATACCCCCTTAATGGGAATGATGGATCATCCCCTGGATGTAAATTAGGATGTGTGTGGCTTACGGAAGTGCAAGTGAATATGGGGGATCCATATAACGTAGGGGTACTGTTAAGATCAAGTTTATGAATCAACGTGTAATGTTGCGTTATCCTAAATAAAGTTCCTCTATTTTTCTTTCTCTCTAGCAATCGCCAATCCAATTTATTATTTCCATCTCGTTCATATACACAGCGTCCTCATAGGTTTCTTTCATTTCTGCTCAAACTCTAACGGGATAATTGTCAAATTCGTAAATGACAATCTCCGTAATCAATTTGACATTTCTCACGTCCGGTTTTAAAGAAACAGTGTTAAAGAAAATATTTTATGCTGTAAGTCGATAACATCTTACCAGAATAGCTCGTTTTTTTTTGTCACATTAACATCGGTCTACTTGTCAGCCATCTTGTCGACTAGTCTGTAGACATTTAAAAACAGGCGATATCTTGAAAGTCCTTTAAAGTACTACCATAATAAGATACTGGTCCGTATCTCCAGGTGACAGACGATCAGTCATCAGTACCGAGTCCATGTGTCACTGCCGCAGACGATACAATCTGGACAATGACCTTCTTTATGTAAATTGGTGAATGCGGCCTGTCGCAAAGGCTATTACGGTACATATTCACATGTGCAAAACTAGTAAATGCCTCTGGTTTCCACGGTTTTTTTTGTAGTGTCCACTCTTAACTACTAGCTGGTAGATTCTTAGGCCTAGTCTGCACTGCGAAATTTAACCGCCTGTTTTTTTCTATTAAAAATAAATTTTGCATCAGATCTCAGATTTTTTCAGAGGGCTAGTGTAGGCTTACCGTCACTTATAGCGTGACATGCTTCAAGGTAGTAGAGTTTCGCAGCAACTCGCCCGGATTGGTACTATGCCTTACTTATCCCTGTTACCATACCGTGAGTGCATGCCGTTGTCGTGTTCCGACTCAGTCTAAAATTGCGGCCTTCACCACCTTTGGTGTCTCTTCGTTCGTTAGGGAATTTCTTTCCATCAGGAAATCCGTCTGCTTGTTTGCCTTCCAATATCATAAAAAAATGCTTAGAAAATAATATAATAAGTTATATGACACTAGTAACCTCTGAAGTAATGTAAATTTAAACCACCTAAGTAAGCCAGAGTTGATGGATAAACACGTGTTTATCTGTTTATCTCAAAAGCTTTACACTTTTTTATATCTCGTAAACAAAATGTCATCTCTCATCATGTTACTTCTTGTCGTTTGCTTTTAAAACCCATTAAGCTTTTATAAATAATCTTAATATTTTAAATAGTTTTTAGTGTCTCTACTAAAGCTGTGAAGACGTTTAGTTTATCGTTTGTACATCTTTACCGTGCTATTATTAACCTAACTAAAGTATCAAGGATTAAATACATATTCTGTTTTAAGTTGTTTGTCAGAGTCTCTTGTGTAGGTATTGGCTCTGTGGCAGAGGGAACATTTATTGACTTTGTATATATATGTATATAAGACCTTGGGTTTGATTCTCGGATCGAACAACTCAATGAGTGTTTTCTATTTTCTAGTAAAAACCCCGCGTTGGTCCGGACTCCTTTGCAGAATAGACCGCCTGACTTCTTGCCAGGCAGGTAGTAAAAAGCGAGCATAGTCTTATCGTAAAGTACCCGACAAACTTCGGCCTAAATTTCTTACCATCAGGAAATCCGTCTGCTTGTTTGCCTTACAATATCATGAAATAAATAATAAAATACGTTGCATGGGATCCCGGTTGGCGAAAAGTTTTTAATTGTGAGACTAAGTAGTAGAGTTTTCTTTGGCTAATGGTAAGTGTTCTAGTTGTGTCTCTACCTTAAATACTTCACTTATGTAAAAATGCAACCAAAATTAACAAATTTTACTTATTAAATGCTCACGAAATTCATTTATAACAAAAAAAAATGCGGTCATGTTTTTCTTTCGATGGCGCCAAAATCCCAGTATTTCTTAACTAAAAACTAACACGAAAAAAGTTGATTGCCAATAAAACTGAGGATTGACGAGAAGCAACTCGTACAGATAATAAAATACATTGACCTAAAAATCTTGAAGCTACTGATAACACTCCTAACGGCCTAAATCTCAAAAAGTTTTTTTTATGATACCGGTAAAGCTGGTAGAGAAACTCACGCTGCCTAAATACACCAAAGGTAGTAATGGTGCGTTGCCAACCTGAGGTCGGGATGTTGGGCCTTGAGCGAAAGTACTTAAACCTACCGGCT
>NJDD01000105.1:620256-646332 GCA_002245505.1 Calephelis nemesis | reverse complement strand
ATTAAGTACATATTCTGTTGTAAGTTGTTTCTCAAAGTCTCTTGTGTAGGTATTGGCTCTGTGGTAGAGGGAACATTAATTGACTATGCATATATAAGACATTGGGTTTGATTCTCGGATCGAGAGTGTTTTCTATTTTCTAGTAAAAACCCCGCGTTGGTCCGGGCTGCTTTGCAGAATAGACCGCCTGACTTCTTGCCAGGTGGTAAAAAGCGAGCATAGGCTTATCGTAAAGTACCCAACAAACTTCGGCCTAAATTTCTTACCATCAGGAAATCCGTCTGCTTGTTTGCCTTACAATATCATGAAATAAATAAATAAAATACGTTGCATGGGATCCCGGTTGGCGAAAAGTTTTTTTATTGTGAGACTAAGTAGTAGATTTTTTTTTTGGCTAATAGTAAGTGTTCTAGTTGTGTCTCTACCTACCTTAAATACTTCACTTGTGTAAAAATGCAACCAAAATTAACAAATTTTCCTAAATATATACACGTAATTCATTTATAACAAAAAAAAATGCGGTCATATTTTTCTTTCGATGGCGCCAAAATCCCAGTATTTCTTAACTAAAAACTAACACGAAAAAAGTTGATTGCCAATAAAACTGAGGATTGACGAGAAGCAACTCGTACAGATAATAAAATACATTGACCTAAAAATCTTGAAGCTACTGATAACACTCCTAACGGCCTAAATCTCAAAAAGTTTTTTTTATGATACCGGTAAAGCTGGTAGAGAAACTCACGTTGCCTAAACACACCAAAGATAATAATGGTGCGTTGCCAACCTGAGGTCGGGATGTTGGGCCTTGAGCGAAAGTACTTAAACCTACCGGCTACCCTACCCTCCGTACCAGAACACGTCAACGGCAAGCACTGACGTTATGGCGACAGGAATAGGTGGTGGTACCAATCCGGACGAGTCGTTGTAAAACTCTATCACCTAGTCAGATGTCACGTTATTCGTGACAGTAAGCCTATGCTCGTTTTTTACGAGCTCCCATGCAGGAAGGCAGGTGGTCTTTTCTGCTAAGGTGCTTGGTCCACCACGGGGAAAAAGTCGTTGCCAAATTCTACCACGTAGTACCACGTATTCACAGTGTTAGTGACTAAACGCAGAATTCCACCATCTAATAACTAAAACCGGCGTGCGGCTTGGTAGGACCACTGGCTTCATTCATATCAAAATCTTTTAGCCATATGTTTTAAAGTGTCAGATATGCAATAAGCCTAGAGCGCGAACCAATAGAAGGCGTGGCGGATGTGGAAATTATGTCAGGAACTCTTTGTTAGGGCCCGTTTTGTTTACACCGGTGGGTGTTTTTACAAACAGCGGAAAATAAATGAAGGGCTGTTGACTTAACTAGGTGGTGCCAGCGGCTTTACACGCTTTTTTTACTCGACGACCACTTAGAAATAGGGTAAAAATTAATCCATAACTTTAAGATGCAAATTCCAAAAGAAAGCTAAGTACATTTATAATATTCAAGAAGCCTTCTTTAAGTATATTTCCATAGAATTCAGTTATTATGTCATTATATAATTGTAAAAAAAGGAACCTTACGCCCATATCCTCAAAGAATTAGGCAGGGGCATAACCAGGGCACCCGAGACTAGCCGAAGACACTACGTTCCACTATGTGATAGCTGGCAAGTCTATCGCCAACTGGACACATGTCCAATCACAGACAACGTTATTATTATTCGAAAATTAAATAGTTATTTCCTATTTTTATGTTGCTCAACTGTTAGACTACAAAGGCGATGTATTTTTCATAAATCTAAATTAATATATTTTTGTGTACCGGACTGCAGGATAAAGTAGCAGGCTAACTTTCACACGCGACTTAAGATATTATAGGTCAGCGACACACATGTAACATGTATGGTGTTTGTAGGTGACGGTTGTTTTTTACTGTCAGAACAGCTTGCGTGGTCGCTGGATTAAGTAAACTTTTTTAACAAAACTACCATCGTCACCATCATCAGCCGGAGGACGTCCACTGCTGGACATAGGCCGCCACAAGTCACGGTCACCAGCCGCTTGTATCCAGCGACTCCCCGCGAAAAACTATACTCAAACAAAATTATGAAGTCCAATAATTTCAAAATCAATAATTGTTATCGTCGGCACTTAGTGGAATTCCATTCCATTGTATATACACTTGTACAGTGTATAAGTACAAGCGTTTATCTCAAAAAAGTGTGTATCAAAAGTTTTAGCCTAATCAATTACAGGCTTTTTTAAAATATTATATATTCCTAGATGTGCAATAAGCATAGAGTGCGAACCGACTAAGGGTGTGGCGTACTTGGAAATTACGGAACATTTTGTCAGGCCCCGTTTTATTTACTCCGGATAGGTGTTGTTTCTACAAACGATGGAAAACAGCTAAAGGAGCCTATATTGACTTTGTTTTTTCTTTATGTTGGTATTTGGTTTTCGATCAAGGGGATTATTATCTTATAGAAAAAAGCTTTTGATAGGATAGCAAATATTTCCTGATGATAATACACACTTGTCGATGTGTATATGTATTGATATCTATCGGTGGGTTGTCAATCTTAGGCTGGGTGAAGTGTCACACATAAGATGACTGGCAACCCTGTTCTCCACACTAGGCGTATTACGGAAAAAAATGAAAAAACTGTTTCGTATTTTTATTTTTTTTAGCACTTGCCCTGTGCGTGGGATAAATTTCTATAAATTTTAAAGAAAGAAAAATTTTTTTTTAATATCCTATCGGGGGCGAAATTTTTTCTTTCTTTAAAATTTATTAATTCTTTCAAATTTCTATAAATTTTAAAGAAAGAAAAAAATTTTTTTTTATATCCTGTCTGGGGCGAAATTTTTTCTTTCTTTAAAATTTATAGAAATTTATTCCACGCACAGGGCAAGTGCTAAAAAAAATAAAAAATAAAAATACGATGCAAGAAACGAAAGTTATGGCCATTCTAAAATGTGAATTTCATCTGTGATGAACTCATTTGGTGGGTACTCAGAATTGTGTACCTATAGGACATAACTACACGCGTTAACGGGTTAGAAAGGAATTAAAAATTTCGCCACGGGACTTGAATCCTCAGTAGCTCAATTGGTTAGAGCATTCGTCGGCTTGAGACGAAAGGTTACAGGTTCAAATCCTGTCTGGGGCGAAATTTTTTCTTTCTTTAAAATTTATAGAAAACACTGTTATTTAATAATTAGTATAACTGTTTCAAAGAATGTAAAAAAAATGAAAACGCGACAATACAAATATCTAATGTGAATGTGGATGGTTATAGAGACACGAGAAGACCTAGGTTGACATTTCTAGACCATATAGCCCGGGTTTTATCCAAGGATGTGTCTCCAAAATTGGTAAGTTTGTAAGAAAAAGTCAATAAATGTGTAACTCGGAACCCTCTACCTATCGCGCAAGATATTTGGGGTGAAGATATGTCCATGTATATATTACAGTTATATTTAACATGAATACTAACAGCTGTTCGCGTAGAGGTATATTATGAACGGTGTTTATGAAAAATATTCGAAATGACAAGTATAAACAGGCCTAACATCCCGGCCTCATGTTGGCAACGCACCATAACCACCTTTGGTGTCGCTAGTCGTCGGATTATCTTACCATCAGGAAATCTGTCTGCGTGTTTGCCTTCCAATATCATAAAAAATGAAATGTTATTCTCAAACCTTTTCCTGATTGACTTGACGTATTTTATCAATTATCTTTCAGCTCCACGTTAATCAAAACCTAAAAGAACGTAGGATAAAAGTTATTACGATCAACCTGATACCAAGTTCCATAGTATATGGTTTCAGTCATTACTTATTTCTTACAAATCTAATTTGGAGAAGTTTTCAACACGGCAAACAATAAACGAACTTCAAGGCTAATATTTTGCCAGCAAAAATTATATTTGCCGAAGTTCGTCAAGTACTCGTCACCCCATTAAATCAGCCCACCTTTAAGGTTGTGGTCTCAGAAATACGGATTGTAACAGCGGAAAAGATAGCGTTTTCAAAGAATTCAAGACGATATTCTTACACGCTGGCAGTCGCAACTTCTTTTTTTCATATCAATAGTTTTTTTTTTAATAAACAAAATATTTTTTGCTAATCACTTAGTTTTGTTTTGAATAGAAATAAATTTCATAATTCATGTTGATCTTATAAGCATTGTGTATAAAGAGTTTTGTATAACTCAAAAATCTACCTTTAATTAAATATTTATACTGAGAAGATCGAGTAATTGAAATTCAGCAAGTTTGCCTTTTTTCGCATTTGTTGTACATTTTAGTTAATCGAAGAAGGTAACTTTTAAATGTTGGAACCATTATCTTTTATAATGTTAGATAAAATTATTTTTTATTTTCAACGATTTTATAATAGAATAGAAAATCGGAACGCTGACACAAACTGAGTAGATCGGGCGAAAGAAAAAAGCTTTTTTTTCTCATTAAAAAACATGGTGTAAAAATAAAATAGTAACACTTTTTGTATATGGAATTATTATAAGAAGAAGCAAACATTCGTTTCCGCTATATTTTCATTATTATAATAATAACAGTATAGCAACAACTTTCTTGCTGTCGCGTGTGCTTAACCATCCGCTCGTCACGTAAGCATTGGCCCTAGAACCAAGACAGGGTGGCGAACATGGTGTGGGGATGGTGTTATTGGTGAGAATGATTTCCGCCTAGATCCAGTAGATATTTCAAGAGGGAAGATCAAATTTATTTCACCTACTCACTTTATTTTTATTCATTTTTTATAGATTTCGTCATAATAACGTATCTGAAATGTGTATCTTGAATGAATTATTTATTTACTGTATTTACTTTCGTAGAATTTTTTTTCGCTTGCGTGGTGTAGCGGTCCAGGTGTTGGACTTGACTTCATGAGGTCGCGGGTTTGATTCTTCAGGTCTCCGAAAGAAAATGTGTTTGTTTTCAATTTTCTTATCTGGTTCTTCGAAAGCGTCTCGACTATTCATTGAAACATTTGTTTTTAACCGACAGTGAAAAAAAGGAGGAGCTTATATGTTTAACTACATATTTTATTTTTATGTATGTTAATTGTTTTCTTCGTCATTTCTGAACCAATTTTAAGTTTTTTTTCATTATTACAAATTTTTTCAATATAACAAAGAACATTCCTACTTATGCCTTTTACATAAAGTCTGAAGCTGATGATGTAAACCCAGGAAAATCGAGGAAAATACTTAATTTTTATTTACATGGATAATTTGTTTATTGAAATCGAAGTCAGTGTTTTGCAGTATATTACGCTTGATTTATATTAATGTTATTAGCTGGTTTGGAGTTTTTGTGTATGCGTAAACATATAAATGAATAAATATTCCCGGACAAGTCACACAAATTTTATCTAACCCCAAAGTAAGCAAAGTATATGATTGTGTTATGGGTGTTTGTCCATGATCGGTGTAGGCGTAGGCCACTCGACCAACAAGGCGCTCGATATTGATCCAGAGTTTTAGATTCGATTCCCAACGGAGACAGACGTTTATTTGCATTTTGAATGTAGCATTTTCAAATTTTTATTGTATATTCATATATGCAATGTTTAAAAATGGCTTCTTTTATATCCTAAACTTCCAGAACCGGGAATTACGGATTCAAAACTAAAAAAAATGCTTGTATAACATACATCTCTTAAAAACATTTTTCTTTTAAGTCAGATGTTTCATGTCTCAATATTTTATCAAAAAATATTGAACACCCGACCTTACTTAACGCCTCTTTATTCTTGAAAGAGCCAACCGGATATTGAGTTCGGGACTCATTTGCGACTGGACGTTCCTGATCTGTATTATAGTGGCTTTGATCGAGATTATTTCAAATGGAATTTGTACTGTTCCCCGAATTTGTACAAAAGCAAGCAATCAGTAAGAAATGTAATACCTTCAGTACTTTTAAAGTTGTTTGGTGTTTTTTTTTTATAATAATGGAAGGCATTCAAGCAGACGGATTTCCTGATGGTAAGAAATTCACGCCGCCTAGAGACACCAAAGGTGGTAATGGTGGGTTGCCAACCCGAGGCCGGGATGTCAGACATGTAGCAAAAGTAAGTTTACCGGTTACCGGACTCTCCAAACCGGAACACGTCAACGGCAAGCATTGGACGTGATAGCGACAGGAATAGGTAAGGCGGTAGTACCAATCCGGGCATGTCGCTGCGAAACTCTACCACCTACTTGTCCTCTTTCTGTAGCTATCGCATCGTCAGTGTCGTGTTGCGTATTACCGGGGTTCCACGTGGACTAAAACATTGGTTTGCATCCGTGTGGAACTTAGATTTAACCCAAATTTTGATTGGTTTCAAAGTTTCCACCAAGATCATCTTTGTGAAAGGCCCGATTACAATTGTCTGGATGATGTTTTAGAGTATAGGGTAGCCGGTAGACTTAACACAGCGTCGCACCAGTAATATCTATGTTGCCTATAGTAAACTGCTTCGCTACATTCGATAACACAAAAATAGTACCAATGTCAGGAAAAGTTTTTTATTCTATGAACAAAAAGGTCCAGTTGATAAAAAAGTTGTTTTATATGAACATAAGTTGGACAAGTTTAGTGTAAGTTGGTCGGCCCATCCTAGTCTATTTCCGGGGTCAAATCACGACCTCATTTACTTCGGGGTCAATATTTTGGGTACTTGTAAAATTACGTATTGCGTGACTCAAATGCAAATACTTCAAATATTTTAAAGCTTAGAGAATTTGAATTATAGAGCGGGCGCATTTATTAAGCGTACTAAAGTTAACAATTGACTAATCACTTTTTCCCGTGTTGGTCCGGGCTCCTTTGCAGAAAAGACAATCTGCCTTCCTGCCAGGCAGCTCATAAAAGGCGAGCATAGGCTTACCGTCACTAACGTACCGTGACATCTGACTAGGTGGTAGAGTTTCGCAGCGAGTCGCCCGGATCGTACCACCGCCTAACTTATTCCTGCCGCCAAAACATCTAATGCTTGCCGTTGACGTGTTCCGGTTTGGAGGGTATGGTAGCCGGTAAATTTACTTTTGCTCGATATCTAACATTCCGGCCTCAGGTATGCAACGCAACATTACCACCTTTGGTGTTTCTAAGCGGCGTGCATTTCTTACCATCAGGAAATCCGTCTGCTTGTTTGCCTTCCATTATCATAAAAAAACACTTAACTTAATGAAGGAGTAGCTGTTTAAACGCGACTTTGTCAATGTGGAATAGACTTTTAACAATTTCATTCTCCATTGATTCCTTCCGGATTCTCCATGGATTCCTTTTCGGGATTTAGATTTTTGAAAAAAAAAATAACCTGTCTTAACTGAAGTTAACTTAACTATATGCGTATCAAATTTCATCACGATCGGTCACGCAGTTTAGTCGAAAAAACGCAGCGGAAGACTTTCGCATTTATAATGTTACTACGAATTTTAAAAATAATTCACATTCGAGTGATATTGCAGATGCAAGTTTCGAAGTAATGCTTTCACAGCTAAACCACTACCGATGTTAATAACATTTGAAATGGAGATATGTAGTTGGAAAACCGTGGTCAAACAAAAGCTAGATAATGTTGTATATATGACCAAACAACAAAACTTTTGCGAAACCACGCTTTGTAGGTTCAGTATAAAAATGTGCGAATTGATTTACTCTCAAACTTTAACTGGATAGAGGTAGCGGGCAAACTTTCAATATAATTGTTCAGGTCAATAATAAATTTTTACAATACCCAGTGTTGATCTCGGGACCTATATTTGAAAATCTAGGCCAGCGACTTTTCTATCAAGCTATTTGTAAGATGCAAGCTTGCTAACTAAATCTTTTTCATAAATTGGAGCTTCACGTCCATATCCCAGCAGAGATACAATCAAAGCACCCACGACTAGCTGAAGACTAAGTCCCACAATGTGGTAGGTGGCAAACATATCGCCTTTTTTACGTGAGGAAATCTTCATGGATACCCGCCACTTTCTGGGCGGCGCTTAGAAGGCGAAAAAACCGTCTTCTTGCAATTCCCGTCCGCCTGCACCGGAGCGGGGCTGATTAGGAATCGTCCTCCCGGACCCGCTCTGCGGTCTCCTTTTGCGTCATTACTTCCTCGCAAAAGTTTACCACCGCCTGCTAGGACTTAACTCATAAAAACTGAGTTTTTCAGTGATACCTTCCTACTATTAATTTATATGTATATTTATTACTAAACAATACTAAGTATTATGCTTACATATACTTGCATAAACAGCTTCATACTAAGAATAGTACGATTGTCGAGGTATTTCATTTTCGGCAAGAACGTCTGTAAGCTAGATATTCAGACACTTGTAAGCATAAGCCGAAATGTTGCGATGTATCTGCCTGATAAAAGCCTAAATCCCGACATTAAAAGCGAGGTATTTAATGACGTCACCAGTACCACGTAAACATGAACGTACTTGAGCTTACTACGTCTCGGAAGCTACGATGCTTAGATTGCTTTGTAGGGTTGCCACTTTTTGTTTTTAAACATATTGTTTTATGTTAAAAAGTAAATATTTCCTGGTGTTAAGCTACATATATGTATATAAAATATGTAATCTTAGTATGGTTGATTTAAAGTTTTAAGTTATCGAACTTAAAATAAGTCTATTTTTATGTTAACAATTAATAAAAAAGTTTTTAACAAACATACTTTCTTAACTATGACATTAGTAAGTAATATGGATAAAAGTATATCAAATAATGCTTTTTTATACGTGCATGATATTGGCATATAAGAAGTCATATAAAACGATCTTAATGGATTTAACATTATTATCCAGTAGTTAGTCAACTTCTAAATTCATAAAAAAGGACAAGACAGTGAGTTTGGCGAAGTTACTAATTATATAAAAATTATAATCTAAAATAAAGAAATAATGTTATGGGTCCATAAACAAATAATAATATTTTTCTAAACGGGACAACCCTTGTTACTACTTAAAAAAGGACAAGACAGTGAGTTTGGCGAAGTTACTTATTATATTAAATTTAAAATCTAATTATAAAGAAACACAGTTATAGTTACATAAACAAGTAATATTTTTTTAAACGGGACAACCCTTGATATTACTTAAAAGCCTTGACGCTTGAAGGGACTGTTTCAATAGACTGTCCTATACTTCGCGAGGGCTACTCGGATATATATTGTCTTTTCGCCTTTTTTTACATCTTCGTAACTACGCGTATTCCCCGTTGCTCACATTTTCTTGAGGATTGTTTTGCAGAAGCATATTTTGCTCCATAAACAGTTTTCGATAAGGCCATGATTGACCTGTCGGTATCATTATGAGCTGTTACTATATTTTTTGTTTATTTAAACGTTAAAACTATTGAAACATATTTCCTAAAACTGACTCTTGATGCAGGTTTGGCAGTTTACCAACCTGTACTTGTGGGGATCTCAATTCACCAGGAAGCCTCGTCCAATGTTGTAGATTGGTTTTCTGGTTGTTTTCGTGTATTTTCTGAAATTGACAACCCTGGGTGTATAACTCTCTGAAAGCCATATTTGACAGGGCTGCTTCAATAGGAGTTTGTTGGCGAGAACTGGCTTGGTGTGCATTTTTTTTTAAAGAAAAGCTCACTCGATACTCTCTACTTACCCCGCAAAGGACTTGTTATGACGATATGTTTGTGTTTCGTCTTCCGACTAATTTTGTGCATTTTTCTATTATTTGAAAGTGACAACCGTATTCACTTATCTTCCTGATATGCTGTATGTTTGTATTTTGTCTTTTGAGCAATTTTGTGCAATATCCTATTACTTGAAAGTGACAACCCTATTCACTTATCTCCCTGAAAGCCACGCTTCACGGGGCTGCGTCAATAGACCGACCTATACTTGGCAGAAGCGTGATTTGTCTGCAAGTATGTACATGTCTTGTCTGTATGGTTTATCTTCAAGCAGTTTTTATGTACTTTTTATTTAGCATTGGGATGTGACGACCCATTGTGTATATATACATATATTGAAGTCTAATAAGTGGTAGCTCTGATTCATCAGGATTGGCAGCCACAGCTAATTTGCTGTCATTACTATTAGTTTTTTTTTGTTGTTGTGTTCCAATTTGCAGTATATGGTATTAGGTAAATTTAAACCTAAAGCTTAAGATCCTACACTTCAGTTGGCTAAACACTCTCAATGTCATTGATGTCTATGCGTCGGGTTCCTCGAAAAGTCATATCTTAAAATTTGAAAATCCTTCTGTGTATGTGCCATTTGACATAAAAGACCTTACAATAATAAGAATAATAAATAAAACAATATGTCATGTCTTTTGATTAACGGCTATCACTATCTCCCTATGATGTTAGAGGTGGGTTGTTTTTTTTTTGCTTAGAATGTTACGACTGAGGAATTGCAACCAAATGGCTGTGGCATAAGGACGGACTAACAAATAGACCTGACAAATCTAAATAGGTTTCGTTTTTTGGCCTTTGGTTACGGAACCCTAAAAACGTTACCAGGCAATGAATAAGTGATAGGTTGGTAATAGGTTTGCCGCCTATCATATAGTGGGACATAGTGTATTTGCTAGTCGTGGGTGCCCTGGATATTACTATAATTGTCTCTTCGGAAAACCAACCTAAAGATACGTTTTTTGAAATCAGGAGACTACTCGTCCTTTTTATCTTAGGTATAAATGAAAAGACTCGCAACTTTCTAAATACAAATTAAATAACGTTTTCAAAGATACAATATAATTTCGATACATAAATATTTGCAGCATTTTCAACTTTATTTCTAGCATCCCACAAATTACATCCTTTTGAACGAATGACTCGCCCAACCTTCATCTATTTGGTCGCTTATTAAGGTTTCTAAAGCCCAAATTGCAGAACACCGTCAAAAGGATAGTATAGCGAGTGTTTATTGCATTTTATTATATTATTTCGTAATATTGAAACATAAATCGTTTGAGGAAATAAAATGAAATGAACATGTTTTCAAATTGTGTAATAAAGTGAACATTATTTATTTGCAGAAGCATACTAAGATATTCTACCAGATTGTGGTTCGCAAATATTTAATTAAAATTTGTACATGTATTTTAATGCATTAAACAAATTACCTGTTTATATTTATTATGAACTTCGTAAGTGAAGCTGACTATATTTAAGTCAATTAATTTAACGTTAACGTTGCATTTGCAATATTTTTGAAAAATTTTCAAGTTGTTGAAAGTAAAATATATTTTAAACCTTTGAAATACTTTTACTAGTCTATTGTGTAATTAGAAACACCAGAAAACATACAACACCAAAAATCTAGATATATAGTTTTCATATAATGATCATTGAGAAGACAGAATCGATAGCAATATTTTAATTTTAAACCCCTCGCGTGTGTTGCGTTATACAATCCTCAAGTAGGAGTACTATTGCAAGTAAAATTGCTCTCAGATTATCACGAATAAAAAATGAAAAATCCTTACAAAAAGACAAGCCGGGCGTGGGCCGTCCAGATTAAACGCACATTCTGCAATATTTCCACAAAAGGATACCTTAATCCCTAACAAGTGGGGAGTAAGCCTGTTGGGGGTAATTCTCGGAACGTTCGTATCATTAGTTTTTCTTTCGTAAAAGAAATTTAATTTATTTTTACTTTATTACAAATTATTAAATTTACGAAAGGTATTTTATGGATATTGTACTTTTTAACTGTGGGTACAGCCAGCGCATATTTAAAACTAAATGATTCATATTTTACACAAGTAATACAAGTATATTGTATAAACACATGTAAATGACGTTAATTACATAACTATAGGTGACTTACCTATAATCGGTATTCACAATTATTTTATTGCATTTCGTGATCTTAATTTTAATAATAATTTAAGTTCACAGTACTAATTTAAGTACTCTGAACACATAGTTTTTATAGTTTTTAATACATCTTCTTCTTCATCTTTCTTTTAGGTACGTATAATTCCCACGTTCATTCAAAATTCAAACTAGGGGTTTTCCGATTTTTTATCATAAAATAAAACATCAACTTGGAACTTGTTCTTATTATGGTGATGTTAATTAATTTTATGTTAAAATATTGAAAAACTTCTAGTTTTAATTAACTCGTTTTTTGAATGAGCATGCGATTTGTAATACATATCTAGATCCAGTAGGTGGCTGTTCTGTCGATAAATCATAAAATTAATTTCTACGGAACAGCTGGTATAGGATAAATTTAGATAATACTTCAAAGTTTAACCCTTACTAATATTATAATTGGAATTGTAAAGTCTGTCTGTCAGTATGTTGTTCTTTCACGGCCAAACCGCTGAACCCATTTTGATGAAGTTTGATATGCAAATTGCTAAGGATCCGGCTCAAACAAAGTCTAGTTTTTTTCAATAACATACCCCAAAAGACTATAACAGGGGCAGAAAGTTAGTTTGAAAATCGTAACTGTTCTTCGCTGACAAAGTCGCGGGCAAGTAGCTAGTTACTGTTATATAATTCTAGGTACTAAATACTGTAAATCAATGGTGAAATTTAAAAAATATCGAGTGCTTTAAGAATAACTAGCCCAGCCCTCATTTCGATATTAATATTCCCTTGCCAAGGTACGTGTCGATGAGCTACATGCCGTCTACTGAGTCGCCGCCTTTTCATTTTCAGTACACTAGTTATATCCTATGGAAACATTTCCGTTTGTCTGTTTGATTAATATTAACTGGGAGTTTTTTTTTTATTAAATTAAATAGAAGGAGAACGTATATTTACACCAATATTCCCAATGAGGCAGGCAGAGGCACAACTAGGGCATCCACGATTGGCTGAAGATATAAAGTCCCTGTCGCTAACCAAGGACATATTCATTCCTGGCAACTTTTTATTTATTCGAAAATTGTAAATACATATACATTTTTTATTATTTTGGTTGCTCGACCCGGGGATCAAACTCATGACTTTGAGAAATCGAGTCTAGACCACACGGGCCTAGACCACAGAGGACTAAATAGTAGAAGGGACCTAACCTATGAATTAAAATCATACAATGTGTCAGTAGTTACAACTTATAGATGGTCCTCTATACTCTATATATAGATAGATAATATTAATTCTGGTGATAACATCCTTAAAGTTAAGGTTCGAATCCTACAAATTCTAGCGAATCATAGGTAATATTAATTCTGGTGATAACATCCTTAAAGTTAAGGTTCGAATCCTACAAATTCTAGCGAATCATAGGTTTTTTTTATTTATGTTTTTTTTATTTCGCTACAACTCCCTCATGTTGGTCCGGGCTCCTTTGCAGAATAGACCATCTGCATTCCTGCCAGGCTGCTCGTAAAACGCGAGCATAGGCTCACCGTCACTAACACCGTGACATCAAACACGTGATTCACCCGGATTGGTACTACCGCCTTACTTATTCCCGGCACCATAACATCATGACGTGTTCCGGTTTGGAGGGTAAGGTAGCCGATAAACTTACTTTTGCTCGAGGCCTAACATCCCGGACTCAGGTTTGCTACGCACCATTACGACCTTTGATATCTCTAGGTGGCGTTAATTTCTTACCATCGGGAAATCTGTCAGCTTGTTTGCTTTCCAGTATCATTAAAAAAAATGCTTTCCCGATTATGCAATACATAATATAAATTTAGCTTCTGAACCTAGCACCCGAGCTAAAATTATCAAGGCCACCACATTAATACCTGATGTTTTTGCCTTTTATTTTATTTGAACCTCCATTGGAAAAAGAAAGGTGTTTTAATTCTGACGTGTCAGTGTATATTTATGTGACATCATAACTTGTACACAAATGGTCCGATTTCGATGAAGTTTCTTTGTTAGAACGGAGAATTGATGATAATGATGAATAGTATTTGTTTTTTGTAGGTTATAGAATTTTTTTGATTTTAGGATTATTTAGGAGTACCTAATACAATTTATCAACTTCTAAGCCTCGCTAATGTGGAAACAGTTACAAGCAGCAGTATTTCCAAAAGGATGAAAATTAGAAACCTTCTTTATTAAAGTTAAAAAGCCTTTCTGATGTCATCAGGTGGATCTTACTAATACGTGACCACCTACCCATTTGCATCTTTTTTATAAAAAACGAGTAGGCACAGTAATTACTTTAACGAAAAATCCTTACAAAAATAAGCCTTTGTAGTATTCAATAAAATATAGTACGTGTATACGTCATATATACATGGTGTGTAAAACCTCATTAAACAATAAAGATTAAAAATGTACTACATACTAGAAACAAACTAATTACTCCTAAACATATTAATGTACCAACATTAAAATCCCAATTAATGTGATACTGAAATTGTTAATTTTTATGGAAATTTCTACATTGATGTTGGCCCCCCTGATGTTAAATCACTTAAAGTATAGACGCAAGTATTTCCTACCAACTAATTGCTGTTTGATCTAAAGATTAAGTTTAATGTATTATTTGTATAATGGTATTTAAAAGTATCAAATGACTCGATCATATCGCCATCAAACTAACGAATGGCGGTTACGATTAGTTTAATTTAGTTTTTTTACAGTAGTTTATATAAATTTAGTTTTTAGTTTACTTTTGGAGTGCAATTGTCTTTTATTTATTGAAATAAATGTAAATGCTTTTAGGAACACTTGCACATTCCCGGGTTACATTTGATATTGAGATAAACTATCAAATATTTTCCCGTGTTGGTCCGGGCTCCTTTAAAGAAAAGACCATCTGCCTTCCTGACAGGCAGCTCGTAAAAGGCGAGCGAAGGCTTACAGTCACTAACACCGTAAAACCTAACTAGGTGGTAGAGTTTCGCAGCGACTCACCCGGATTGGTACCACCGCCTTACTTATTCCTGCCCCCATAACGTCATGACGTGTTTCGGTTCGGAGGGTAAGGTAACCGGTAAACTTACCTTTGCTCAAGGCCTAACATCCCGGCCTCAGGTTGGCAACGCACCATTATCACCTTTGGTGTCTCTAGGCGGCGGAAATTTCTTATCAGGAAATCCGTCTGCTTGTTGCATTCCAATATCATAATATATATACATATATATATATATACATATATATGTATATATATAAGGTGATTTAAAGCTAGTAAGACGCTAACTCAGTGTTAAACACTCAACTCAGGAACGTGCAAGTAGCCCTAAGTTGTATATAATTCAATTACACATTATTTAACTGATTTTTATGGACGTACAGGTATTAAAAAATTATCTTTGCGCCTGTATCCCGGAAGATATATGTCATAAAAAAGTAACATTATGTACTTAACGTATTTTTATTTTAGCACTTGCCCTGTGCTTGGGAAAAATTTCTATAAATTTTAAAGAAAGAAAAAAATTCGCCCCAGACAGGATTAATACGTTGCGAGAAACGAAAGTTATGGCCATTCTAAAATGTGAATTTCATCTGTAATGATGAACTCATTTGGTGGGTACTCAGAATTGTGTATCTATAGGACATAACTACTCGCGTTAACGGGTTAGAAAGGAATTAAAAATTTCGCCATGGGACTTGCATCCTCAGTAGCTCAATTGGTTAGAGCATTCGTCGGCTTGAGACGAAAGGTTACAGGTTCAAATCCTGTCTGGGGCGAAATTTTGTCTTTTTTTTAATTTATAGAAAATTATGTACTTATCCTAAAATATGTTGGACGGCAAATCAGATACTTATCCAAACCCAAACGATGTTGTTTGTCATATTGAAAAATGTAATTGAAATGACCTCGCCAGGTATCGAACCTGGAATCTTATGTAATATGGAATACCTGAGCAATTTACAGGCATAAACTACATGCCAGATTTTGATGGCCATATCTTCTTGCAAAGATGTTAACTTTCTCCCAAAAAACTTGATACCATCAATTCTATCGAATGACTTTCATGTCCGAAACTAGTTACCCAATAATGATGAAATTTATTTTAGATTCAATTTGAATACCTATTATTTTTTCGAGAAGCTAGCTTTTATAAAATTGTTCTTCCTATTTTTTTTGTTTTTTTTTATTACCGTTCTAAACACAAATTTTGTAAGAAATTATAACGGATAAGCGTTTTTCGTTGCAACATACCGACCTGACCCAAAACATTGAAAAATTAATGACCAAAACTTTTACTCATGTTGGCTACGAACAAGTAATAATTTTCATAAGGAGGGTAGAATAGGGTGAGTGTAATTAGGGTTGCCAACAAAGTATTTTTATTAGAGTATTTTTTCATATTAGTCGTATAGTTACACGCATTTTTATTATAGTATTTTTTTCATTTATTACATTAGTCATATAATTTCGCGAATAATATAAACAGATTATCAACACTTTTCGTTATGTTGTATTTTTTCCGTTTTTTATTTGTTTTCGACGTAACAAATTGAAGTAGAAACATATCACCGCCTCTTTTGTATTATATTATCTGTATATAAAGTTTGGAATGTAAATATTAATTTAGTATGGAACTATACTTACCTATACCGTCAGATCAGATATGCTACTGCTGCAGCACCTAATAACATCATAGAGTTATAATCTTCTGGTCTTCTCCACTTTATCTTCTTTGTAGAGTAGTAAGTAGTAAGGATGTACATTTAGTTCGTGTCCCGGTAAGGTTAGGCAGAGGTACAACCAGAGTATCCATGAAAATGAAGGTAACAAGTATTAATAAGACAGAAAAAAATATAGTAACACGAATGCAACTATTTGTTTATGCCAGAAACATTCCAGAATTGAATAAAAAAAATTGTACGACGATTAAATTAATATTTTTTTTTGAAATTTGCCATCCCTAACTGTAATTTGAATTAACTTTTAATGTGGTAATAAAATCCTAAGTCCAAGCCAACGTTTAACATAAATCCAAGGTATTAAAACATGTTTTTGTTACGAAAACTTCCTGACTGAATTATTTTTTGAGGAAAATCAGATGAATGTGGACCAGAGGCTACGAAGTTCTTTCGTTTTTAAAAAGTGTTTAAAATACGGGATTAGAAAAGGAAACGTCATTAAACGCAAATAGAAAAAATGGGCTTCTGTATTTGAAATGTAGATAAGTTAAAGTCGGATATGAATAAAAGGAAGAGGGATTAGTCAGGGTGGGCATAGAAACCATTTTCTGGAAATAAATAAACCTTTGATCTAAACTGTTAATAGGATTATTGTGACTTATTGAGCATAACAGTAGACATAAGTTTAAGAAAAAATGTCTGGCAGTCCAGAATAACTTTCATGACACCTAAATTGTACACATACTAATATTCACGCCAAGTCGCTTACGAGGTCGGCAGAGAGTATCGAGTGCCAAATCTCACGATCCTGGCAGAATTTTCTCTATATTCATTACTTGACATCACCCGCGGATAACCCTCTAGCGATTTGATCGTGGAACGTCAACCTGGGTCTCCACATCCATCCACCTATTTCTTGACAGTATTTTTAACTATTTGTATGTCGCCTCTGTGGTCTAGCGGTCCGGGTGTTGGACTTGACTGCATGAGGTCCCAGGTTCGAATCCCGGGTCGGCCAACGAATAGAAAATTGTATTTTTCCAATTTTCTAATTACAAAACGTTGGTCGGGATTGGAAATGTGCCCGGTTGGCGATAGGCTTGCCACCTATCACATTGTGGGACTTAGTGTCTTCGGCTAGTCGTGGGTGCCTTGGTTGTACCTCTGCCTACCTCATCGGGGATATAGGCGTGAAGATACTTTTTTTTGTATGTTTGTATTGTATTATATGTGTATATCTTAAAATATTTGCATATAATAGCAATGTAGACTAATACCCATAACACAAGCATGTAATTTGCTTACTTTTGGTTAGTTTCAATATGGTTGGCTTATCTCTATATTTTTTTATTTCACTTATTAGTATAAAACAATATATAAGTATGCATGCATAAAACAACGCAACAGATTTTGATCCGGTTTTTTCAGTAGATGGATTTTTAAAGATGAATGTTTTTCGATATGATAACATAGAAGTTTGTCCACCCGAGGCTGGTGCAGCTGCTAGTATTATATAAGAGAGCGAACAAGCATACTCTCTTGATAGTAAGACATAAACGTTGCTGGTCTGGAGTGTTAGCCTAATGTAGAAGTCAACCGAAAACTTTCAGGCCAAATATGGCATTGTCATTAGCTGGTGAAATAGGGAAAACGGTCGATCTCTACCAGGACAAGTTACTACATGCAGCTCTACCACCAGTGGTCTTGTTACATGTAGTGACACAATTAATTTATTCTTGTCTGTTTCTCAGGATCGTGAGGTTTGGCACTCGATATTCTCTGCCTACTCCGTTAGGGACTTGGCGTAAAGATATGTTTGTTTTGCTCATGGTAGTCTTTGTCATGATGAGCCTATCATTAGGTTGATTAACAGACTGTCAAGTAAGGTTATGACAGCTCCTTAAAGACACCTAGGTTCTAATTGACACCCTGACTTTCAATTAATATAGTTAATCATAATCAGGAATACGATGCCTAAGAGACTCAGTTCTAAGATACCAAACCTAAGCACTTTTCCTAGTACTGAAAAGTCTCTATTCATAAAATTCCTTTTACTTTCCAACCGCGGAAGCATAAAAAGATAAGTCGTAATTTTATAATTACAATATACATTTGAAAAGAATCACTAATTGGCCATTTTTTGTCAACGCCAAGACAAAATGGCGTTTTTATCAGAACCCTTTAAATATTCTTTGTTAAATGAATACTTTAAAGGAGGATATAAAAATTTAATTACCGAAAACTTTGAGTCGTAATGTACCTTGAGGACAAAGAGAAGTGGAATAGTGTAGCACTTGTTAGAAAAAATATCTTTGTCCTTGTTTATAAGTCGGCGATTGAGTTCGCTGTAATATTTAGTAAAATAAAAATAACAACCAAGGTATACATCGTTTTTGAAATTTTTATTTGATTTTCGTTAAAAATAATAGTAACCCGAGAGTTGCAGTAAACATAGCACTAGGTTGAAATTTAAATAACAGTAGGTACACATAAAATAAAGATAGTCATTATTAAATAAAGTATAACCTCCATTATCAATTAAAGTATAACTAATATTCAAATTGCCTCTGTGGTCAAACGATCCGGTATCAAACTTGACTTCTTGATCGGGTTCGATCTCCGGGTCGAGCAACAAAAAAATGGAAAATCTGTATTTTCAATTTTCTAATAAAAAAAATGTTGCTCGGGATTTCATATGTACCCGGTTGGAGATAGATTCGGCACCTACTACATTCTGGGACTTATTATATTTGGCTTTCAAATAACGTTTATTTCGTGACAAGCACAAAAATGTCTCAAAGAAACAATTTATTTACTCAATTAATGACATTATTTAATACAAGTATTACTTTTGAGTAAGTTTTGTTTGGTATGTAAAATGACCAATTGCAAAAAATATATTTGACTGTGACCTAGTTTTAATAAAGAGTAAAGAAATTCCATTACTGAAATTTATTCTGCCTAATAGTTTTCATTTTATCAATCATCGAAGGGATGCAGTGGCAGTAGCTCAATGTAATCGTATAAACTCTTTAACTTAAAATCTGGCGCTATTTTATACTGAACGACGATGAGGGACAGATTTTCTTATAGAAATATTATTAAACGATAGGAAATCGATTTATAGCTTTAAAGACAAAGGGAGGGTAGTCTTTCAATTTAAAGATTGTTTGTTTTGAAAGCGATGGAAGCTTAGTCGATTTTACAAACTTTTTAGCATGGAAATTTATTTCGTCGTGTGATTTCTTGAAATAGAGTGTTTGTTAAAAATATGCTAATTAAGTAGATACAAGAACAGTCTGATTGATCTGTATATAAATATAAAAATCAATGCCACTTTTCGTTGTAATTTTATAACTTTAGAACGGGTTCACCTTTCTAAACCAAATGTTTAGGTTTTGTTCGGACTATTTGGTAGATGGTTTACGTGAAGTTTGCATAAAATTGGTCAAAAGATTCTTAATTTCTCACATTTTTGTAACAAATTAATTCAATAAATGGCGGACAGTTTTGCGAATGGGTATTTTTCAGTCAAGTTGAAACTTTTTGCAGATGGGGTTTGTGTCGTCATATTATTGAATTTTTTTTCTGTTGTTTTTTTCTTTTGTTGTGTTATGTCATTCATGCAGTCATATAAGTAGCGAAGCACGTACTGGGCCGCTAGTTATCAAATTTACTTTTTTTAACCATATTTATGTCAGCGAACGCACGAGAATCGCACGGTTCCCTTGATAGTAAGACATAATCGTGGCATATGAACACCATAGATGTTATAAGTGCGTCACTGTTTTGTGGCCGGTATATCAGGCCTTAACGCAAGTCTATCGGCTAACCTACTATCCAAACCAGAATATGACAGTCATTATGGCGGCAGAAATAAGTAAGAGGGTGGATCCCTACCCGGGCAAGATACTGCACAGCACTCACCCATCACTGGTCTTGTAGGTGATGATGATAAATAACCTACGCTCGCCTCTTTCTATTCTACCCAGTGGACCTGGACCAATACGGAAAAGCTAGTACCAAGTTACTAAGTAATTATTTAATATCATTTGAGTCGTTACTGCTTCCAGAGATTTGTAGATTAATATCTTTGCTGCTACGGTACTGTAATAAGACTGTATTTTAGTTGTTATTTTTGGTTGATCTCTCTTAAATTTAAAGTTTGACAAGTAAAAAGAAATTATCTTCACGCCTATATCCCCGAAGGATTCGGCAGAGGTACGACAGGGTAGGGTAAAGGTTGTATGAAATATATCGCTTTATTTGACGCCTTTTGTGTATTACAATCTAAAATCATATGCTGTTGGTTAATCATACTTTATTGTATTTATTTTAAGTTTGATTGTGTTGAATGAAAAGTTTATTCGTTCATTCCATCATTCAGGGCATCCTTAACTGACTGAAGACACTAATGCCCGATTTCACCAAGAGCCTCTATATTTTAGGGGACCTTTTAACGTTACTTACGGGACTGTTTCAATACAAAACCGTCCCCTAAAACACGTTAAAAGGTCCCCTAAATATAGGGGCTCTTGGTGAAATCGGGCATGAGTCTCATAATGTGATAGATAGCAAGCCTATCGCCATCTATGCACATATCCAATCCCGGGCAAATTTATTTTTTATTAAAAAGTTAAAAACACATATTTTCTATTTTTTCGATGCCCGACCCGGGGATCGAACTGAAGATCGAAGAAGTCAAACGGGGCCAATAGTCCCCAGATTAACAAATCCGATATGTAATTTTTGGGTGGTACTATAAATGAGTTTTGTTTACTTATGTCCAGTTCTATAATCAACGATACCGATCTGTAATCAACGATATAATCATTCATGGTTTGCTCAAGAGTAACGGAGCGTTACTCATATTTTCAAAATATGGGCCAAGTTAACTTTCGAAGACGAGCAATCGTTGTTGCAATTTTACGAATCGTAAAAATACTAATATCCGTAATCAAAACGACTCGTTTTTTGAACATAGAACCGGGCATAAATAAGACTACAAAATACTGAAATTGAAGTTAATTTACAGGACAGCTATGTACCATATATGATATCTATTATCAATGATATTATATATCTGGTAGCCATGGTTGTCTGTTACTGTCAGAAGAGCCATACAGTATACTGTCTAATTACATAAATAAAAGTACATATTTTTTATGTATTTATACAGTCAATTACATATTCTGTCGGTTTGGGTAATGTATACAACTAATTGGGACTTACTCTATAGTGATAGAAAATACAGGGTGTTCAAAGTAATCATATTAATTTATACAAATAATATTTCGTCCGCCATAACTTGTTTGACTCTCAAAGAGATAACTATATTTGGCCGAATTAATTCAGCCTCCGAGATAACACGATTAACTGGATAGTAACAAAATTTAGGCGAAAATGTCGAATCTTTATACGGAATCACAGGACCCCCGGACGTGGCATCATCCTAATTAAAAATTTACATTTTAAAGGGCTGTTTTAATTTATTATTAAAATTTCGCGGTCGGAGTCGCTTTCGGGAATAACATAATTCATGTCAAAATACGTATTATAACACGAAGTGGTGGGGCCTCCCACCATTGTTTTATTATGTAAACGGCCCTTAAAGTCGGCCCTAATACTTCGCCCGGAATCTTTTCAAACTTCCCTAGTATTATGGCGTTTAAGCTTAATTACATTTTGCTCGGCACTTGACACAAAGGTCATGCATATTATATTGTTACGAGTTTTAAACTTACGTGACTCTGTTTTGGGCCAGATAAAAGGTAAATTACTGGGTCCCGAATTAATGTGATAAAAAGAGAAACAAATTACACTGAATTTGTTTTTGTTTGGCGTTTAAGTCATTTGTGAATTTTGAGTAAAGTTTAATAAATGTGGGCGTAAGCTTGATTAGATGTTACTGGTTTCTACTGGTAGTGCTTGCAATAATTTGCCTGGTTAGGAATCCACCTCCATAACTATTCCTACCATGATAATGACTGTGTCGTGTTCCGGTTTGGAGGGTAGGATAGCCCGTATATTTTCACAATTGGCCTAACAACCCGGCCACGTAACAGTGCATACCTATAACATCTATGGTGTCTCTATGCAATGGTTGTCACCTACCATCAGGAGACTCGTGTGTTTGTCCTCTGATCTCTCTCATAAGAAAATAAATTATACTTGTAGTCCTGATGCTGTAAAAAGTGAACGTTGTCAGCTTAAGTGTAACAAAGTGATAGGCGTTGTTCTAGAATAATAGCTCTTATTTATAAACTAGTAATAAACAATATGGTATCACTAAAATAAGACGATTTTTCAGGCTTTTTAAATATTATTGAAATAGATGTCAAGTTTTAATAATGCTTTTATTAGATGGTTTAAACATTTTACTAAACTTACTTGTATTTGGACATTTGTACTGCCATATATTATATGATATCAAATCTTATCGTATTTATATAAAAGAAAGTTGTGACAGTTGCACTGTTTGTAACCCAAGAACAGCTCCACCGATTTGGCTGAAAATTGATTAGGATATAGCTTACAATCAGGAGAAGGACATATAATGTTTTTTTATTCCGTTCGATTGCGAAACAACATTTTATTTTTTTTCCTTACGAACTAAAAGGGTCAAACGAAATTCGCCGGAACAGCTAGTCATTAAAACTTGCTGACCCGCTAGACTAGTTGTCAGTAAAATGAGTAGTTATGTATAATAACAACTCAATATCTAAGATATCTTTAAAAATACATTCGGATTTCCGAAGCTTGACGAATATAGCCGTAGCGCATAATTTAAATAGTACTACTGTAGTATGTCATTGGTTGGGAATCAATTTGTTAAACAGACATCTAATTTATTTTGGTTCGCCTCTGTGGTCTGGCGGTTCAGTTGTTGGCCGTGACTGCATGAGGTCCTAGGTTCGAATCCCGGGTCGGGCAACAAAAAGTACATTGGGTTTTTCAAATTTTCTACTAAAAAAAATGTTGTTCGGGATTGGATTTGTGCCCGGTTGGCGATTAGCTTGCCACCTATCACATCGTGGGACTTAGTGTCTTCGGCTAGTCGTGGGTGACCTGGTTGTGCTTCTGCCTACCTCTTCCGGGATATGGGCGTGAAGATACTTCTTTTATTTTTTTTGGGTAGGCAGTAAATATATAAAAGCGCGTAAACTTTGACGGTATTTTATCGACTTGAACAAAATAATTCTACACATCTGGAAACACTTAAATATCTGTGTGAATACACACGTAAACGAACATATGTTTTATTACTAATTACGTCATCAATGTAAATAACTCTTTTGGCGGTATAAAAAGATAAAGTTTTTTAACCCGGCGACAAATAAAGGATGTATAGTTTTTCAGCCAAATTCCGAAACGTCAATCTATTTTAAATTACAATTTATTTCATTGTAACAGAAACCACTTACACATCATCATTTTGGTTTAAAAGTCGAAACTGCTGTTCAGTTTGGTCTAGTCAGTCTAGTCTAAAACAAGACCGAACTCATATTCCACAGCAATTATGAAAGATAAATCATTCATTAAAATTGATTGGCGTTTCGGAAACTGGCTGTTCGTGTCTTAGATTTTAATTTTTTTATAAATTTGATAGTGTTGGACTTTGTCCCAACTCAATTAATTATTTTTTGTGATACTAAAAATAAAAATGGCGGCTATGGGAAGCCATTGCTGAGTTGACTTATTATATTATTTTTATATTTGTAACTTTTAATAAGTAAGTAGTGAAAATTTAAGTGACTTTTTCTTGCTTTATGTTGTACTTCCTCAGTAAGACTAGGCTACTAGCCTGGCTAAGGTAACACAAAGCTACCGTAAAAAATAAATGTCAAATTACAAAAAAACTATTCAAAAGATGGAAAAGGTTTGTTATGACGGAAATAGTATCATGTTTTTAGCTGCCAGTTTTTTGTTTTTTTTATAAGTGCTCTGATTTGAACGGTATTTAACGTTAACGGACCTTCAAAGTCATATAGGGGTAGGGAAAACCGCATTAACGGCCAGTAATTTAAAAAGTTCATTGCCTGCACTTTAACTGACGAACTACCCACGAAAAGTTTAACATTATAGATTCCCTTCGCCATTAACTCTTGATTTTCAATCCCTAAAGCTTAAAGTCTAAAAAATATTAGCAAACCAAACTCAACCCTCTTCAACTGTAATAAAGTTTAAAGTTCTTTGTAGTATCTAAAAGTTACCGAGTTATTTCGTTGTACCCTCATGTTATGAATAATTCACGTGGCGTTTAATATCTAGGAGTGTAGTTTAAGATGCTCGCCTTCTGATGATTCGCCTTGACTTTGGCTGTTGTTTTTGGTGGAGATATATTGGGACTTTGTTACCAAAAGATTGTAACAAAGAAGTCCGTAGATATTGTGTTTTTGACATAGCTTTACGGATTAAGCTTCAAATTTAGATCAGGTTTTCCTAACCCACTATGAGTGGGTAAGGAAAGACCACGAAAGAGGTGACATTCAATAGTAAATGACAGGCTTTTACAGCTAACAGAAAAATCTTATGAACACCCACAATAGGGCTGGTTAATATTATGATATTCGTGGAGTGCAGTCGAATTCTCCTGATGATGCTTTGGTTACGAAGCGAAACAGTTGTTGAGTTTTAATAGTGTGTGTATTGTTGGTGCTAATAAAACAGTTTAGTGGTGTGTGTTGTGTGGGACTGGATAAATTTGGGGGTCTTTGTCTTCCGGTAAGTCCAATTCGTTCATTGCTCACGGCTTTTTCTTTTTATTTGTATTTAATGTGATGATGTTGATGGCATTGGACCTTGTCAATTGTGATTGTTCATCGCCTGTTTTAATTGAATACTTTTGAACTGTGCGTTTGGTTTTTATTAACTGTTTGTATCACAGAGCCAGTATATCAAGCTTTAATTAAGATAATGCAGTGTGAATTAGGCGACTTATACGCGAATCACTGAGAATGCGTTATTATGGCTTCACCCTTACAGTTGAAAAAAATTCTGCGTTTCCTTGTTAATAATATTAATGAAGATACATTTATTGAGCTGGATGTCACGCAGCCTTATAACCTTATACTATAAAATATTGCTACTATCTTTATTTTCATTTTTATAAGCTCTATAAACATAAAAAAGTTGTAACTGTCACAATATTCATTACAGACTGTTATTATCGTTGACTTTTATCTTCGCGTGACCAATAAAGTGGTAATCCAGTTCCACCTACAGAGAACAAGTATCACGGACTTTTTTAGAGTTCCATAGTTAAATGGCAAATCACGGAACTTTTACAGATATAACGAACTGTTAGGACATTCTGTTGAATCTTGGTGAATGTATTTGGTTAAGTGCCTTACGAATTTTAAACGAAATAGTCATATTTTGGCTAGATATTTATGTCAATGTCCATTGATGTCAAGTGCGATGCTGTCCTGTTACTGGGAAGGTGGGTCTGTTGTGCAAATCTACCGTCTTCCTACCTTCCAGACCGGAGCACTATTTGCCGACAGGAATAGATGAGGCGGTGTATCCCTTGGCGGTGGTCATGTTTGTAAAGACCACTTTTACCTACTATTTATGTGATCTTTAA
>NJDD01000105.1:578625-594407 GCA_002245505.1 Calephelis nemesis | reverse complement strand
CTATAATTTATAAATATGTATGTACTATTTAGTTTTATCAAAATCGGTGATATTGTTCTTAAGAAAATCTATGTGTAGTTAGTTTTATTACCCAAATTGGCCCATCTAAATGGTCCACCCTCTATCACTGTAAGTACTGGTGTTATTCGTAACTTCGCCGTAACAGAGCCCTATATAAATTAACAAATACACGAAACCAAGACACCATACGCTTGTGTTTAACTCAATGTGGTGTAATAGGAAAGCAACATAGCCACAAAACCATTTTGCCTTCGGTAAAACCTCAGCACACATTACAGATACAAACTGTGTTATATGATTCATTCTCGTAACTACTGTACTATGTAACGAATGGGGTGGCCATATTTTGTATAGTGAGGATTAGTTTTTCTTGAAAAAAAAAATACTTTTTTATATTTTGTTTAGTAATCTTTTGCGTGGGTACGTTTAGTTTAATGTGGTCTAGTGATCGGGTGTTAGTGGTGATTACATGAAGTGCCGGGTTACATTCCGTGTCAAGCAACTAACACACACATATTTTCACGCCAAGTCCCTTACAGAGTAGGCAACTCATAATGTGTTTTTGAAATTTGTTAATAAAACAACGTTGCCTAGATCTGCATAAGTGCCTGGTTATCGATAAGTTTGCCACCTAGCACATTGTAGAGTTATGTGTTGACTAGTTTTGGTTGTATCTCTTCCTTAACCTTCCGAGTTACTGGCGTGAAGGTACTTACGTTTTAGTATTTTCAGAGAGTGTTATTTGTTTCTTACTTGTAGCCACTGTACTATGTTATGAATGAGTTGGGTACATCATGTATAATTAAGATTATTTTTTCTAGTGAAAAAAAAAATTTAAATCTACTTCGCAACAAATGATTGAGTAATCTTTGGTGTACTTGCGTTTTTTATTTTTTATCTATACATTTGTAAATATAAAATACTGACCCTGTTATATTTTATTGAAATCGGCGAATTACTGTTTTTCTAAATAACACAAATCGAAATAGGTCATGTCCTCGACTCGTATGTCTACGACCTCGTTGTCTATTACAGAAAAAATGCTAGTGATAAATCGGCCAAACACATTAACAGTGTTAATGTTTTCATATTTCGTAGATACGTGAATGACTCGTATATCCTCGTTATGTCACAATCACTAGCACCAAGGTCGTAAACGGATCGTTAAGACTTTATCCGTAGTAACTCAAAAGCTAGGTCCCATTAGCACCAACACCCTAGCTCGGCCATATTTCATAATTTTATCGCTAATGTAAGCGAACCAGGTATGTCTGTATGTTGTTTGCGCCCTCCTTCCTTTCCGTATTCGCTTCTCTCATTGTATTCGAGTTCCGCCTGATTGCGTTTCGACGTTCATAAGCTTACGTATACCCTGTAACATAAATTGAGTTTTGGTGCGAGCTATTTCTGGTCCATATTCTTTAATTGTTTTAATGTACTCGTAATTTTAACCTCCTCGACTTGCGGTGTAACTCCATTGCTTGTACGTAAGCTATAGTTCCAATTATAACTTCTCTCAAAAGCGTAGAATTTTGATAAACCATTCGAAAACAAAATTATCACGCCAAGAGTACCGAAGACCAACCATCTTGTTAATATGTTCTTTTCTTTCCCGATTTCACCGGCTTTAAATTCCTTATTTTACTTCCTTAAGTCATTGTCACTTGCATATTTAAGTTCATATAATTCGCTAATTATGAATTTATTTCGATTCTTAATTCTTGACAGCTGTTATACTTTAAAATCCCTCGTGATATGCTAGCGTAGGTTACATAGGTCGTTACCAAAAAGACTATTAGTGTAGAGTGTGTGCAACTTGCCCTGGTAGATATTTATTGCCTTAACTATTCCTACTTCCATAACATTGCCATGTACCGGTCCGGGGGTAAGGTAGCCGGTAGACTTGCACATAGACCTAACACTCCGGATACAAGGCAGCGACGCACATCCAACATCTGTAGTCTGTATACTCACAGTCTTTTCTTACCATCAAAAGAGCCAGGTGCTTTTTCGCTATGTTATGCCGTAAAAAATCGACTTGGTCACATGAGTAGGTACATTAGCTGTTGATGATAGGATATGATGCAAAATAAATAGATAAAAAAATTTAGGTGAAAGGTGGCAAACATATCGCCAACCGTGCATATATATATATCCAATACTGGGGAACGTTTATTTTTAAAATTTAAAAAAATCTTTTTCTTTTTGTTTCCTAACCCGGGTATAAAATCTAAAACCTCATGACCGCTAGACCACGGAGGTACTAAGTTCTAAGTTTGTTCATTATTATAAAAGTGATGTTCTGTCTGAAAATCGAAAATGTTTTAGATGTTTAAATATTTTATTACTCTATCTTATTATAATGTTATGTTTTAATTATAAATCTCCTTGTTTCAGGTACTATATGAAATAGAGTTCAAGAGTTCGCTGAACAGAAAAAAAATGTTTGTAGCTTAATTTTATACAGAACTAACCGACCCGGCGAACTTTGTGTCGCTTAACATTAATAGCTACTGACAATCGTAAAAACAACTTTTTCCCGTTTTTCTGCTATTATTCCCGGTTTTACTTTTCCGTAGAATCTTCTCTTAACAATAACCATTACTACAAAAAAAATGATTAGCGAAATTAGTAAATCTGTTCAAGCGTAACGCTATGGCCATATGAAACGGGAATTCGTTTTTGTTTACAAATATTAAACCATTCTGATAACCAAGGGTTCATCTCATCTTTGGATTTTTTAAGATTTCGGACACTGGAACACGACAGTGTCCAGTATTATGACGGAAAACAGAAAAAAATTCGGACGAGTTGTTGTAGAATTGCAGAACTTAGCCACAGTCACAGTGTTAGTGACAGGTTAACCCAAAGCTCCTCTGATACGAGCCTCTTCGAATTGTTGACCTATATTATGATTTGGTCAAGGGAGTGTAGAACCAAGTTCTCGAAAAGTCTTTGCATCTTTGCGAAACTTTTTGTAACACCTATTGAAAATAATGATTAGAATTTCATTGATCTAATGAATCATTGTTTTACGATTGCATTGCATAATCGTAATCCAATGATTGCAATATCAATCGATTAAATTAATCTTGTAATGTTCACCCACTCGGTTCATTTGAATCTTGATTATCTATTCATTAAATTAGATTTGACGATATGTAATAACAAAGTATAATACTATCCGCAAGTTGGCGGTATACCACTGCCATGTTTTGTGATCTAGCGAACCTTTGCTAGACTTGACTTCCTGGATTCGATTCCGGGCATATCACCATATTTACCACCTAAATTTTTAAAATTATAATTTTTTATGAAAATAATATTGTCTGGGATTGGATATGTACCCGATTGGTGAGAGACTTGCCATCTATCACATTGTGGAACTTAGTTTTTTCGGCTAGTCGTGGGTACCCTGGTTGTGCCTCTGCCAAGAGGAAAAGGAAGTCAAGAAGTTTTTTCGCTTCCTTATCCTCTTTAAAAAAATATGTAAATGATTCTGTGGTGATGAGTTTTTTATATTTTTTTATTTTATTTTTTTTACTAGTCTTAAATATAATCTAGACACGTCAGGAATCTAGCATTGATAGTTAAATCTTCCACATGTACACGGATTTTCAATAGAGCTACACACGATGTCCATCAGATCCAGAAATTTCAATCTAATTATAAATTAAATTTCATACATTGTACGGCAATATTTGGGAGTGATTTACTTGTGAATTAATCGGGTATCAACAGCTTCGTGCCGTGTCATGTACATTGTACAACCCTGGTAGGGTTGTCAACTTATACAAAAATTTAAATGCACTAAAGTTACTTAACATTGACTTCAGTTTTAATATTATTTCGTCTAAAAATACAAATTGTCCGCGATTTCCGTGTAATTACATATTTAGTGTTAAAAGTATGGTGTACGTTTTTTTAAAATCGTTTTGTAAATTACAGAAATGGCTTAACGTTCCTAAAAAAATTGGACGTCAAAAATACCTTTTTTTGTTACTAATAGTTTTGTGTAAAGAAAGCGAAGAAGAATGCTGTAAAAGGTGGAATTAAGCTGAGCTTTAATGTTTTTACTTTTAGAGGAGTTTTACAAATAATAATTTATTAAAAAGATTTTTTAAATCAAAACTCCAAATGATAAAATGTTTCAACTAACGACGTGGTAGTAAAAGCAATCGTCGCCAAGAAAATAATGAAAAGACATCTTCTAACTAAGAAAGCTTCCTTTCCCGCTGTTTCTCAACATTACATTAATTGGATAGATGTCTTGAGGACTGTTGCAGATTTAGTAAACCTAAAAAAAATAATTTACATACAAAACTATATGTATTTATTATGATGAGATGACCACCTCGGTGGTCGAGGGGCTAGCGTACACGCCTAACCACATCGATTTACCGCGAGGCTCGGGTTCGATTCCCGACGGGACAGGCATTTGTGTGATGAACATTTAGATGACTCCATTTCCGGGTCTGGGTGTTCATTAAATTTATTCTGGTATCTATTTAAGTATTTCTGTGTGTTAGCGTCTTTGACTGACACCCATAATACAAGCATATGATTTGCTTACTTTGGGGTTAGATTCAATTTGTGCAAGATGTCCAGGGATATTATTTATTATTTATACCTATGTACATAACATTCAGCGCTTATAAGCATGTTCGTTCCCAGTAGATTCCAAAACGGCAGAGCCGGCCGCGATAAAACTGAAAATCTTCAGTTTGGCGTAACGAATTATTCTGTGCTAACATATGATCACCGATATTTTTTCTGAAAATATTTAGTTTAAACTGACTGATGTTGTGCTGACATAGGATAAGTATATCTTTTTTTTTATTAATTTAATAATTCAAGTATTGGTCTGCTACGAAGCAGCTGCGGGCTTCAGCAAAAAACAAATTGACAGTAGTATCGTTCTCATTAATTTCAACTGATAGGTGTTTCTCATAAAACAGTACTTTCATACGTCTTAAAAAACAATTAACAAAAGAAACTGTCAAAATCATTGACAACCCTGGCACTAGCTGTCTCTCTTTTAATTAGGGCTGTCGAGTGTCGACTTTATTGAAAGTTCAATTTAATTAAACAACGCCTGTAATTATGTTACATGTGTTTTTATTAAATGCAAATGATTTCAAAGGGCTTTCGATTTTCATTTGTGTAGGCAATGGTACGGACAAAGAAAATAATGTAATTGGAAGTATGATTGTTTAACACGTGGGTATTAAGCTTTAATTAAATAGCTGGATTGGAGTGTCGATCATTTTGTTAACGAATTTTGACGTATATTAACGGGTTTACTATTTTATAATTGGCTTATATTTTAATAGTTCACGTGTCGGTCTACTCGCTTCCCTGCCAGGCAGCTTGTAAAAGGCAATCATAGGTTAAATCATCACCAAGAAGCCTAGTGGTACTAGAGTGCTGTACAGCTACCCGGTAGCTCCCCCCGCCTTACCTATTGCTACCGACGTAATGAAATCGTTATGTTTCGTTAGGTAGGTAGGATAGCCGGTAGACTTGTGCAATATCCTTAATAACCCGACCACAGGATAGCAATGCATCTACAACATCTATGGTGTTTATAGGCCACAGGTGTCTCTTACCAACAGTATAGCTTTGTGGTCTGCTGTCTTCTGCCATCAGTAGAAACAAAATTCAAAAAAAAAGTTTTTTTTACGATATTGATTTTTTTTTGTCAAGTTTAGTTATTTTAGTGTTAAGTGCGTATGACTTTACTATTTACTTTAAGGCTGGAACAATTTGTATCACCATTACCATCGCGATATACCGTACATAGCTGGAAGATATACACACGTGGCCTAATGTTCCTGCCAAAAGATTGTGATGCGCCTACCGCTATCTCTCTTACCGTTCATGACTACTACTTTCCTCTTACTTGAAACAAAAAACAAACATGCATAAATTTCAGGTTCGATAAAGATTCGGGTGGTATATTTCTTATTTACCTAGATTTATGATCATTCGTTACCTATTAGTGTTTCTGATACCCAAAACTCAAGGCAACTCAAATTTATTGAGCTTTTAATGTCCTTTATCGTCTAAAACAACACGAAAAATGGTTATTTTTTTTCGCTTTGCTATCAAATCAAATCAAATCATTTATTTGCAAAATAGGGTTACAAATTGAGTTGTTTAGAAATGGAGTAGATACAAGCCTATTTCACCATTTTTGGCATGCAAATTTGTTTATGGGAGATTATAGTAAGCCCCACGAAAGTGAAGCAATTTTTAAAAATGTAGATAAGCATTTTTATGAGTGTATCCCACAAGAGGTAGGAAAAAGTACAACCAAGACACCCACCATTTGCCAAAGATTCTACTAGTCACACAATAGGTGACAAACCTATCATCAACTAGGCACCTGCCAAATCCCGGTACCAGCTTTTTAAGGAAATTTTCTTCTTGGTATGCTAAAAATCGAATCCAGGACCACAACGCTACACCTGATCACAAGAGCATATAGGGGATTAATTAATCAGTCCTCCTCGAATTGTTTCTTTTACTCGTTTTTTCGGAAAGAACGGAAAAACAAAATAAACAAGAGACTAGGCAGAAAAAAAGAAACAAAGGATGTCGTTGTCGGGCCGGCTAGTTCTTGATAAATACCTAATACCAGTATCAATAAATAAATCTATTTTAAAGCTTTTATTTATTAATTCATACGAAACCTTTTTCTTGATGAGTACCTTCTCGTTGGCTTTTTCTTCGCCCTTAATTTTATTCAAACCTAAAATTAAACTAATCTTGTTAATTAAACTCCATATAGTGAAGGGAAAAGCGATTTGTTAGTTAGTTTAAAACAAAACTTACTACTTACAGAAATTGTTTAATTAATATTTTAGTTCGGGTGCTATAAATTATTTTAATAAATGAATTTGTATGAAATTAATATAATGTTTTGGTTTTGAAAACAACCCTAAAAAGCCTTATGTCCCCAGGGCTGGCAACTTTGAAAATTTAGTTGAACAACTTTGGTCAGTGTCCGTCGCATAACGTATTTACTGCGACGAAATATTAATCTGCTCTGTAACGAACCGGCGATAGTTTCGTGGACAGACAACATAGATTACAAAACGGTAGAATAAACAACTCTTTAATATAACTCTTTATATATTAACTATATATATAATAATAACTCTTTATATATTTCTGCAAATTTTAAAGAAAAAAAAATTCGTCCCACACCGGATTTAATTGTACCCTTTCGTCTCAATCCGACGAATGTTAATTCCTTTTTTACCGTTTAAGAGGGTTCTTTAATATATATATTTCATTTTATTAAATAAAAACCTTAAGAGATAAAAATGTACCAGGCACTACAATTAAAGTAAATGCCTAAAAACCAAACACTGACTAAAGTTGACATCCAACCAATTCCCTGCTAAACGTGGATGACGTGGTTAAGAATCCAATTAAGATGTGTTTAGTCAAACACATGTTTAACGAGTGTTATTTTTTTTTAAGTAAAACGGATATTCGTATGCGTTCGCAACTATCTTTCGCATTATCACTATATTCCATAATATGCAGGTCTGATGATTGTGCTACACATCTGTGTCAAACTCTGTGATCTTGGAAACTGCATCATGCAGGAAAAGGTAAGAAGGTGGACGGACCCCTATGCGTACAAGTTGCTGCTTTTTTTAAATGACTATTGTGTTGCCAACCTAGCGGTTTTTACAACTTTACCGATCTTTGTCGGCCGAGCACAGTGCTCAGCCCGAGAAATCATTATTTAAATGGATTTTTGACCAGGTTGCTGTGCTTCGTCTACCTCGTATGATTTAAGTGATCTTGTTGGACACATTTAACCTATGCTCGCTTCTTACAAACTGCCGGATAGCGAGACAGATTTTTAATGGCATAGGTCAGCCAACAGGCACACTAATCTCCTTTTGGTAAGAGACAACCGTGGCCAACCAAAGCTGTTACAGGCGAGTCTATTAAGTACAGAAAACGCAGACCAACATGGGAAAAGCGTCTATATGCGAACTAAGAAATACGAAATCATTAGCCTATTGTACATAAAATTAAATAGTTCATGTAATCCATTTGCCTATTAAACATAAAAACAAATATTTCATGTAATTCATATATACATACTTAACTGACATACAATCTTGGTAACTATTACGGTTAATTTCACCTGTGCTCGCTTCTGCTGCTAGGCAGAAAGGTAGATGTGCAAAGTTTTCGCGTCGCTTGTCTCTACAAATGTAATAAGCTGTGACGCCTCTGTTCATAGTTAATCTATGGTACATTAAAATGAACAGTATTCATCGCAGAAGTTACTTTATGTTGGATCATAATAATTGCATTTCTCGTTTAGTTTTGAACCGTATATTGTCCGTAATGAGATTTAAAACATTTTTATTGCTGTTTTTATAGTTTCCTTTGTTATAGAGAATTCTAGAGTCTCCACAGGAAGTCTAATTTACGAGCACTCCTGTATTCCAACATCCGGTATCATTAATTAAACTTGGAAATTGACAACGTAAAAGAAATAGACAATAATGTTATTAAGTCTCATAAATACGTAGAAGTCTAGAGACTTTATTATATTATAAAAGAAACGCCTTGTAAATAGTAAACAACTGTCCCTGGACAAATAAATTGAATATAATCTCAATATAAGAAAATTATATGCTCGTATTATGCGTTTAGTCAATAATATATTATAGAAATACTTTAAAAAGATACCAGAATAAACTTAATAAACACTCAGAATGCAGTTAATACCAGAAATGCTAGCCACCGTCTGGAAGCACGCCCGAGTCTCCTAAATGGTCGGTAAAGTTAGACGTGTACCCTACCCCTCGACCAAAGAGGTAGGAAAATTTGTAAACCCCTGTATCAAATTTCGTTGGAAAAACAGTGCTACTCCAGAGTTTGACAATGCAAGTACGTAGGTGCAAAGGGATCAGTTGTATAAATGTCATAGCATTAAATGGTGTAGGTGGAAACCTCTTTGTGTTGAGCAAAGGCTGAATGTAGATGAGGTATGGCTATAGAAATTACGCATAACGTGTTTTCTTGAATTAGTTAAAGATATTTCATTAAATAAAAAAAACATAAAAAAGTATCTTCACGCCCATATCCCTGAAGAGGTAGGCAGAGGCACAACCAGGGCACCCACGGCTAGCCGAAGACACTAAGTCCCATAATATGATAGGTGGCAAGCCTGTCGCCAACCAGGCACATTTCCAATCCCGACCAACATTTTTTTATTAGAAAATTGGAAAAATCCAATTTTCTTTTTGTTGGCCGACCCGGGATTCGAACCCGAGACCTCATGCAGTCAAGTCCAACACCCGGACCGCTAGACCACAGAGGCGACTTCATTTATTTTATTCATTAAATAAAATTATTAAATTAAAAAATCTTCTTTATCTTTTTTTTTAAATATGGCTTTCGATCGTTTTTCACGACTTACTTTGCCAATGTCAAGTTAGTTATTATTAATTCTTATACAGTCATTAGTTACTATGTACAAAGTCATGTCAGGTCAGGGTCTTGAGTGGTGGTGGCTTCGTTACCCAAGCTCATCTAATGAGATTTGACGGCAGCGAGGAAATAGACGATAAACTAATATTCATGATTATTTCATTTGTGCACTTTCACTGAACAAAATTAATCTAATTTCCTCCTAAATTAATCAATTTCACTCAATATAAACATCACCAAAATGGTGGATGGCGCCAAAACTCCTAGAAAAAATGTTGTTGCTAAGACGCGGGGCATCGATAAAAGCTGTCAGCTGATATCTACTTGTATACATCGCGCCGGTCATTGAACTTAAACAAATAAAAATAGAACATGAAAAATTCAAAATTCGAAATTCAAATAGATTTAACTACGTAGATCCATACAAAGATTCTTGTAACGCGTCTATATAATTCTAAAAACTACCACCAGATCGGAACGTGGCCAAGCACTAAGAAGATCCGGCGGAAGAAGCTCAGCGGGCTTGTCATTTTTCTTATAAATATAATTTACAAAAGTTTATTACATTTATAATTATTTGTAGAGATTGAGATGAGGTGCAATTAATCCCAAGTATTTCTGTCTTCTAAATATTCTGACATCTTATAATAGCCCGTACCATACATCTTAATATAAAAAATTATATTCCTCCCTTCACGTCAATATTGCTCAAGTAGAAATCCTCCATTGAACTAAATTGCAGGTACTTCGTAGTCGAAATTGCGTATAATAGAAGTAATTTAGGTGAAGGTCATGAGTACCTGTAAGGGCTTCTGCTTTAATTATTCCTCAATCGGACAAGTTGTGGCTAACTTTGTCATGTAGGTCACGGTGTTTGTGAAATAATTAAATGCGTACCCGTAGGCCGTAATTGTACAACAGGCACTAAGACCGATTCAAGGGATTTTTTTTTTATTTTAACTTTTTTCTTTACTTATTTAAATGAGAAGATAATATGCACACGGATTTCCAGGGGGTATGAGACAAACGTGGCCTATAGACAACATAGATGTTATAGGTGCGTACCTAAGCTGCTGCACAGCACTCTAACAATTAGTGAAAGAAAATGTGATTTTGTTTTCTATAGTTACCATGGTTGGTTATGATTTTTTTATGATGCTAAACAAGCAGGATGCTCACTTGATGGTAAGAGACAACGTGGCCATTCTCATCTTGAAACCTGGGTGCCAGCTCACGTGTTCCAGTCTACTGGCTACACTACCCACCAGCACGGAACATGACAATGACGAACACTGATGTTTAGGTGGGAGATATAATTGCTTTAAATGAGTGATTAAATTGTAGTAAAATGAATGTGAGTGAAGAAAAGGTAAAGTGAAAGCCTAGCAAGCAAAGCCACTGGGCACAGGTTGTATTTAAATTCAAGTACCAACAAGTACTCTTTTGAAATAAAAAAAAATTGTCTTCACGCCCATATACCCGAAAAGTTAGGCAGAGGCACAACCAGGGCACTCACGAATAGCCGAAGGTACTAAGTCCCACAATGTGATAGGTGGCAAGCTTATCGCCAACCGGGCACATATCCTATCCCGAGCAACATTTCTTTTTTATTAGAAAATTGGATAAACCCACTTTTCTTTTTGCTGCCCGACCTGGGATTCGAACCCGGGACCTCATGCAGTCAAGTCGAACATCTAAACCGCTAGACCACAGAGGTGATAAAAATACAAATTTAACATGAACCTTTATCCTACACCAGACTCTTATGATAATACCTAAATACTGTAATCATAACATTCGAATATGAAACCTAATATTCTGGAAACTTTTTGATGATTTTGACCTGGGGAACTTTTAGGACCTTTTGTTTTTATTTATAATCTGCCCACGTAGCTTTGAAGTAAAATTAAATATTATAATAATCGCCTCTATGGTCTAGTGATCCAGGTGTTGGACTTGAGGTCATGGGTTCGATTCCCGGGTCGGGCAACAAAAAAAATTAGAAAATGTGTGTTTTCAATTTTCTAATAAAAATAACTTTGCCCGGCACTGGAAATGTGCTCGGTTGGCAATAGGCTTGCTACCTATTACATTGTGGGACTTAGTGTTTTCGGCTAGTCTTGAGAGCCCTGGTTGTGCCTCTGCCTAATTCTTCGGAGATACAGGAGTGAAGATTCATAAAAAGTCATCGCCTCTTTGTTCTAGCGGTCTAAGTGTTGGACTTGACGTCATGAGGTACTTACTTACTTTAATAACCTTTTAAATGAGATACGATATATTTATATTTGGATTTTTTTTCAAACCGAGGAAAAGACGGAGGTCTTTAATCCAATGTGTACGGTTTTATGTGTCAGGCCAAGCTTGAGATTTAGCCGACTTAAAAAAGGAGGTTATTTGTTCAACTGAAATATTTCGTTATGAAGGTACGTTACATTTTTTTTGGAAGTGCCTTCTTCTAAATGAAGTCCTGCTGCCACCAAGTCTTGATCTGATGATAGAGAACTTATTTTTGTGTAGCTAAATGACTTATAGAAGTCTAATTTGCTTCCTTGCAGTTTCACTACCTTTTATTATTAACAAGAATGTCATATTAATTTTTTGGTGAATAGTATGTATGTACTTCGAAGAGTCGTTAATATGACTTGGTATAGCGGTTTTTAAGGTTACAAGTCAGGTTTTTTTACATATAAGAAGACAAATTTAAATAGGTACAGAGGACCTAACCTTTGTGATCTAACGACCTGCTATTGGCGTTGACTGGGTTCGAGTCTCGTTCTCGGAACTAAAAATGTATTTTTCCTTAATCTAATAAAATTACACTGTACTGGATTAGATAAGTGCTAGGTTTGCCACCTTTTTTTCTATACATCATATTAAGTAGCAAGAATGAGTAACCGTGGATACTCTGATTATCTGTCTACATTTTCAAGGTTACGGACGTGAAGATTCAAAGACATGATAATAATATTAAAGACATTTTTGTGTACTTTACATCATTTGAATTATCTGAGTTTGCGTCCTTATTGTCTCTGCAAAAACTGCTATGAAAACCTTCTGGTTTATTCAAGGCGAGTATAATAAGTGTAAAAAATTACCACCTAAATCAGATTTCATCCTGCCATAGCAGAATCCCGAGTTTTTGTCGCCCCCGGAAAATCCGCGCGGAGTGATAAATGGACCTGGCGGTAATCATTTCTTTTTTAGTTTGTTTTAGCTAGTTTGTTAGTGTTTTTGTTATTGATATTCTTTCCTAAGTTAAGAGACATAATCGAAGTATACGAATAAGCACTATGATGTTATATATGCACACGAATGTTCTTTAAAAATACTATGTCGTGTTAGTGCAAAAAACCCGCATTATTGCATAATATGTCTTCTCTTAGTAAACTAGCAAAATAATACTAGATAAACTATATAACACTGGCAAAAATTAGGAAATTTAACAATAAAAAATATTATTTTGAAACTAATTCCAAAAAAGACAGTACATCATGAGCAACAAAATCAAACTTACATTATTTGAGGTTCAATTCGAAAACACGCAATGACTTATAGGCAACATGTACTACTTACCATTGACAATATCGTCTAATACTCTTAAAAGTGCTAAATTATTGGTGATACCTATTTATTAAAAGATTGTTACTATACGGTCGCCTTGCAGAATTTGCGATACAAAAGCATTCCCTAGCTTCCAGCTTCTGTAATCCTCGGATTCATCTCATTTTATTTGTAACTAAAAGCCGCGACAAGAATAAATGGTACAAGGACTTAGAACGGGGTGAAAATGAAATTATTCGCTGTTTATAATACTTTAATGAGATGAGATTTTCTTAGATTTGATTGTGAAATAGAAAGAACGTTCTGTTTAAAATGACATAAATTTAAAAACAAATTGAAATTACTTCTTTTTTATGAGATGCCTTTTTAAATCAGAGTTTTTTAAGGGTTTTACTACTGTAATGCGAATAAACATTCAATTTACCATACGCAAATGTCCTTCTGAAAGTACAATTACCATCTTCATACCCATACACGGTGTTTCTTTCATGACGTCTATTTATTTAAAACCCTTTTAAAAGCAAAGGGTTTTAGCTTGTATGGTTTAAACACCTTACCACAAAGCAAACGAACATTTAATTTTACAAACAAAAATTTCGTTCTGGGAGTACTATTACTGTCATTTGTATGTGACACCAATTAATTTTTTTTTGATAGTCTGAAATACATGCACAATACATAATATGCGACATGTGTTTCCACCAGAAAATCCATATACTTGTCTGCTTACCAACGTAAAAAAGAAGAAAATGGAAGAAAAGCAATAGAAATATGACCATACAAACAAAAGCTTTCGGTCACCTGGCACCATTTGCGATACAAAAGCATTCCCTAACTCCCGGTTTCCGTAATCCTCGGGGAATCGTCTCATTTTATTTGTAACTTGAAGTTTGCGACAAGTATAAATGGTATACTTAGAGAACGGAGTGAAAATGAAATTGTTCACTGTTTATAATACTTTAATGAGATTGTTCTAGAAAACTGAGATTTTCTTTCGTTTGGTTCTGAATGTAATGTAAATTTAAACTACGTAATGGAAAAAAAAACAATTTCAAAAATTAACAAAGAAATTTACTTTTCTCTGCAACAATAGGAACATTGTGAAAAAATAACTGTTTTTATATGCAAACAATTTTTAAGTAAAAGTAGTATATGAATCCAATATTGTAATGAAAACTTAGCAAAAAAAAATACATTTTTGGACAAACTTGTAACATTGACTTGTAAAGGCTTTGTGGAATCCCAGCTGTGGGTTTCCAGTAGCTATCAAAACGTATCAACGCAAAACATGATGATAGGACCAAGATAGCGTAAGGGAATGAATACTTCATATTTTTTTATGTTATTGGAAGGAAAACACGCAGATGGATTTCCTAATGGTAAGAAAGTCACGCCTCCTAGAGACACAAAAGATGGTAATGGTGCGCTGCTAACCTTAGGCCTTTTATCAAAATTAATATAATTAAATCAAATCAGCTTATTGGTCTCAATAAAAATTTAGATTAATAGAAAAGAAATAGAATGTTACACATATTAGCCTATATCTCGGAAATGATATTGCTTTCTGCTATTGGAAAAATAATAATCGATTCAAATATTCCAAATGTTGCTTATAACTTTGCTCTTAAGATGATTTTCTCTAATCAAATCTCTGTGATCTAGCGATCCGAATGTTGGACTTAACTTCAAAAGGTTCCGGTTTGATCTCGGCAAAAAAAAAATATTTTCTAGTTTTGACGAAAACAGGGTTGCCCAAGATTGGGTATGTGCCCGGTTGGCGATAGGCTTGCCACGTATCACATTGTAGGAATTAATGTCTTCGGTGAATCGTGTGTGGCCAGATTGTGCCTCTGTCTACCACTTATGTGATATGAGCATGAAGATTATACTTAAGATTAACAAAAGAATTCTCAAGAAAACTTTTAAAATATTTCAAAATATTTTCCACAGAAGAAATCCAACTTAGCCAATATATTCGTACACAATTCGCCGACTTTAAATAATAAAAACTTGGCGAAAAGTATACGTTCCACATCACGGTCTCTTATAATTCTTAAAGTTTGCACCAGACATACATCTAAGCCAGAGAGAGAGGACAGATGTCTCAAATAGACAAACTTTTGAGATTTACGATGGTCAGTTTTTAGCACGATATTATTAAAACTTTCTTCAATTTGGCAGTTTTTCGCCGGTGAGCGGGGAAGTTATTTGCAGACAGGTTTCTTTAACTCGATTTTCGGTAATTTGTTGAAACTAGCTTATCATAACAGGGTAATTTATTTTTATGAGGATCGTCTGGAAACTACGGAAAGATATTTTTTTATATTGCTGCCAGTTGTGTTTTATTTTGGATTTCCTTTTCGAGCTCGGATAGGGGATTTTCATACTTTTGTTTATTAACTACTTTAATCTTGCAAGTTTATTCGCGTTTTTATTTATGATTTTGCTTGGATTTAGGATTTTTGCATGACTTAAGAATAGGGAAGCCATTTAACAGTACCCGTCTGCTAATTGACTATTCTAATAGTGACGAGATGCCCTAGATGAAGTAAGAGAAGTAAAGCGGCTCATACTTGAAGATCAACAGATTGACGTTAAGTTAATAATTGTTTATAATCATAACGTAGGGATAAAAAACAAAGAAATAATAATAGAAGTTGTAAGTTGTAGTAGGGGAGAGCGGGGTTCAAAGTTCCGGGGGTAGGTTGTTCCGATGCATTTAGCTTCGC
>NJDD01000105.1:509151-577798 GCA_002245505.1 Calephelis nemesis | reverse complement strand
CCAGTGCAGGATGCGCGTCTTATGAGGCACATCTTAAAATACCTAAAATCTAAAGAAGTTCATTCCTATGTTTATTGTTATAGCAACTCTGACGATGAATTTTTGAATGATTGTATAATAATTATTTAGATAATTATTACAAAGCAAAGCACTTAATAGACAATTGACCTCAATAAAGATGGTTGTATTAAATTGAATGGAAAAATGACTAAACTGAAATTCTAGAATGATTGGATTTTTTATTGAGTTTTTTTTAATAAATATGACATAATTTGAGTTAGTTAAAGTTGGTTTATGTTTGAAACCTCTACAATAGCCTTAAACCAATTAGTTAGGTTGAATTTCAGTACCTATTAGAAATAATGTTTTTTTTTGTAGTTTTATTTTTGTAAATCATTAAAGTTATTGAAAGTACATCAAAATCTTTAGGATTTTGTACACTTTTCTAATAAGAGCTGTCATAAACATAGAGTTGCGTGTGCTTTATTTACTTTATACATACCTATCCCATTAATATTGTATATTTTATGTCAGAAGTAGACAGCGGAACAACTTGCCTCAAAGAAGGAACAACCAGCCCCATCGTGGGGCGAGTTGTTCCTTGTTGACTTTCTTCAGAAAAATATCTTGTCCCTTATTACATTAGGATTATTTATAATTTTAACTATACTACTTGAAACTAGAATAGTTTGTGCCTCTATTTATAAAAGAATCATGAATTACAGTCTGTCGATTTCAGTAATATTGTGCTCTACTCTAAAATCGGAACTTCGAACCCCTCTCTCCCCTATATAAAGTATATTCAAGATTTTGTCTATTTCTATGTTAATAATCATTTAAATCGGTTTAACCGTTTTGAAGTGATAAAAAATTAAAAAAAAAACACACTTTCGGATTTATGTTTCGCCATGGTCTTTTACCATGAAAAAAAAAAACGATTGATCGTTTGCTTTCATCGCCTTCGGTGTTTTTGAAAAAAGAAAAGAATGATGGGTTTGCCAAATACTACGTAATTTGATATTTTTTCAAAACAAATTTAGAATGTTTAACGCAGTTCTTCAGGGTTCTATGGTGTTTTTTGGTTACGATTGTCTCTTATCATCTGTAAAACCTTCTTCATCACCTGCTAGAGTGAATCGAATAATAAATAAAGACGTGTTGCACTACGGGAGTGCCGTCAGAAGTGAAAACTTCAATATTAACGCTCGCGCCTTACGAATTTTCGATCAGGTCACGTGTCCTGGCGCGAGTTTAAAAGTTTTTACCCATTTCAAAAAAAGTACACAACGGGGCTAAAGAAGTTTTCACTTTAAAAAGTATAATTTCTCGACCTTAAAATCTAGTACACGATAAACCAGTATATCTAGGTACCAATAAAAGACAATTACTGAAATCTTCATTAAACTTCAAGAATTAATAAAACAATTTATAACCATACAACAGTAACTCATATTGAAAACATTACAGCATACTCAGCTCGTACATTAAATTGTTAATATCTTGAATTTAACGGCCTCTTTTAACAATACTCTTACGCGTTTTATTACAAAATTTAACCGCCCATTTGAAGTAATAGCTAAACTTTCTTGTCTTTTTAATGTTAATCTTTTTGCGAAAATTCTGTTAAGATTTACTGCCAGACTGGTGTTTTAAGTAATTTTAACATAATTGTGTTTTTGTAAAGCCTATCTACAAAGAGATTGGTCTAGTTATTATCCATGATAATGTTTAATAATTATTACTTGTGGTCGCCCATTGGTCGAAATTCGACCATAATAAATTTAATATGTTGTTGATAAGAACGCCATTTTCATTTCTCAAGACCAACTACTTTGTTTCCAAACTTTTTACTGTGATCTTTTATCGTTATCATCAATTTATTTGTTTGTGTGTGTCTAATACATGGTAGTGTGGGTAATGTTTTATTTATTTATTTAATGTACTTTATCAGCATTAAAAAGGAGTATAAAGTTTTGGCATCTCGTATTAATATATATATTATAGATGCGAAAGTCTGACTTTTGCTTTATTAAAAGGTTTTGACAAAATTTAATAAGTATATAGCCAAAGATGTATATCGCAACACATGCTAATTTGTTTTTAAACAATGTGCCCCCAATGGATAGGGGAAGAAAGTTTGTTTGAACATCGTAACTACTCTTGGGTGACGAAGTCGCATGATAAACTGCTAGTATATTATAAACGAATGGCAATATCTGCTCATATGGCTGAAGATCTCTCTGAATCTGTTGTCTAGCGGTTCAGGTGCTAGATTTGACTGCATGAGGTCTCGGGTTCGGGCTTGTTAGGTTTTTCTAATAAAAAAAGTTGCTCGGGATTGGATATGAGCCCGGTTGGTGATAGGCTTGCCACCTATCACAATGTGAGACTTAGTGCCTTCAGCCACTCGTGGGTGCCCTGGTTGTGCCTCTGCTTACCTCTTTGGGGATATGGGTGTGAAGATACTTTACTTTAACTTTTTACTGACGATCGTGCTTGACTATGGTCAGTCATATTAACACGCCGGTTTCAGAGACTCTTGATACTAGATTCGGATAAAACCCGAGCGGTTTGACCGTGGAATGTCATCCTAGCATAATCTACTGAACCGATTTTCACCAAATTATAGCCTGGGTTAACACTTAATATAAAAAAAAATGTCTTCACGCCCATATCCTCGAAGAGTTAGGCAGAGCCACAACCAGGGCACCCACGACTAGCCGAAGACATTAAGAAACATTTAAGGTAAAGTTTGCAATGGTGAAATCTTTAGTTTCCTTCACCAATTACGAAAAGTCACTTCAACTTACGAAGTGGCAGGCGACAGTTGGGAATAAATACGACAAAATAATCGCAATAAAATCGCCTGTGTGAACGAGTGGTAACAAACCGACAGGCAAACTAATTGAACTAATACTCATGCAGACAATGGAAACAGAAGCCTCTGTCACTCCCAAATTAAAGTAATTACATCACCTTGAAGTTGGAACAATCTTGATGTAATCTCGAGATCAATGGAGTAAGGATATCAAGTTAGATTAGATTTGGTTGGTACCAGAAGGAACATTAATAGGAAATTTAAATAAGACCCTAGTTTGATTTGTGGTTTCCATCGTCGGCATTTGGTGGAATTTCATTATTAAGCCACTTGTATAATTCCACAATCTATGCGATTTGCTAAAGGACAAGAAGGCGGCTCTCCAAACAGTAATACAATCGTGTCATAAAGACACCATGGACGTTATATGTGCGTTGCCACTCTATAGCCGGATTGTCAGGTCTAATGTGCAAGTCTACTGACAACTCTACCCTCTAGTCCGGAACATGAAGCTTTCATTATAGCGTCAAGAATTGGTAAGTGATTACCACCTGAGCATGTTGCTACAAAGCACTCAACCACCAGTGGTATTGTTGGGAAAGACCTATTCAACCTATGCTAGCCTCTTACGAGCTATTAAGCAGGGTGGAGGATAGCCTTTTCAAATAAATTTTATGACCGACTAACTTGACTAACCTGACTTCGCCCGCTCCTATATAATATGTGTTAGTTTGTAACAATACATTGCCATATATACATAAAAAACTTCAAAATCGTGTTTGTATCAGAAAAATTCAAAATGGTTTTCTTTGTTTTTTAGTTTTCTCACATTTTTTCCTTATTTCTTTTAAACCTTCCCTGGATTTCCACGAATAATTCAAAACCAAAATTAACCAAATAGTTCCAGCTGTTCCCGAGTTTTAGCGAGACTAAGGAACTGCATTCGATTTTTATATGTAAACAATATTAAGAGTTAGTGATTTTTAAGTTATACCTAATAATGCATTATTACTTAAGTATAATTCGAAACTAGTTGTGGGCTGTTAATCAAATGTAAGTAGGACCATCTCGGAACAATTCGAAATCGTAACACACTTTTTCCCCGTGTTGGTCCAGGCTTCTTTGTAGAATAGACCATCTGCCTTCCTTGCCAGGCATTAAAAGGCGTGCATAGGCTCACCGTCACTAACAACGTGACATCTGACTAGGTGGTAGAGTTTAGCAGCGACAGCGACAGCCCCGAAGATGTTATTAGCGAAACCGGTAGGCCAATTCAAGAAACAGAGTGTATTTAGAAGTGTACAAGTGATTTTAAATACTTAATTTAATTTTTCCATACTTATTTACGCGAAAATACTTTTACATCATTTTTTTGTGGTCTAGCGTTTCAGTTGTCGGACTAGACTGTATGAGGTCCCGGGTTCGATTCCCGGGTCGGACAACAAAATGAAAACTGGGTTTTTCCAATTTTCTAATAAAAAGACATTGCCCTAGATTGGATATGTGCTGATTAGTAATAGGCTTGCCACCGAATGTTGTCAACTCACCATTACCACCGTTGGTGTCTCTAGGCGGCGTGAATTTCTTACCATCAGGAAATCCGTCTGCTTATTTGGCTTCTTTATCACAAAAAAAACAAGATTTGAAGGCAAGATAGAAGTTAGATTGACTTCGCAGTAACGGAGCTTAACTGCAGATAGATAACGGTAGGCTTTTGTAATACCATCCCTAATAAAATACCAGTCTCGTACGTGGAAACAGTTACGTCCATATCTTTGTAGGAAATTGTATGTTGTATTGGTGTTGGTAAGATTAGTGTTCAATTAAATTTTATGTATTGGATGGTGTAACATGTTTCATTTACAGACGTTACAAGTTGTAACGTAGTAGATGTTACAGTTATACTATTCATCTATTAAAATTTAATGTGAGATCCAGTTTTCAATTAAATTTTCTTTATGTTATGTTATAACATGTTATATTTACAGCTGTGTTACAAGTTGTAACTTGATATATGTTACAGTTTGTATCATTCTATTATTGAAATTCAAAGAGCTAGTTTAAATTAAATTTTATGTATAGGGTCAGGGATGTTATAACTTGTTGTTTTTACTGATGTCAGAAGTTGCAACGTTATATATGTTACGATTTATAGTATTCAAATATTAAAATTAAAAGTAAAAACGGGTTTTTAATAAAATTTTATGTATGTCATCACGGATGTAATAACATGTTATATTTACAGACGTTACAAGTTGTAACGTGATTTATGTTACAGATTATATTATTCAATTATTGCAATTCAAAGAGCTAGTTTTTAATCAAATTTTATGTATGTGATCACGGATGTTATATTTACAGCTGTTTCAAGTTGTAACGTGATTTAAGTTACAGTTTATATAATTTAATTAATGAAATTTAAAGTATAAGCGAGTTTTTCAATCAAACTTTGTGTATGGGATTAGGGATGTTATAACAATATGTTATACACAAATATTACAAGTTAAATGTTAATGTTACAGTTCAAAATGTTCAATTGATGAACCTAAAAGTGAAAGCGTAAATATAATTAAATGTTAATTTTTACCTGTGTAAGTTCGGATCCTCTATGAAGAATATATCATCTGCCTTTCTGTCTGGTATCTTACACGAGGAGAATCAGAGTTTAATACCTATATCATCACAAATTTAAACAAAGCATAAAACTACTTCCCACCTACCGCATTCGCATTCATAGGCTGGTGACGTCATGATGACGTAGCGTGACAACGAGTGAAGCATTTTTACGGAGTGTTTTAGATGAGTGTTTATAAAAGTAAATATTACAATTTGGTAAAAATATTACAAATGCGTTGCCATTTAAGCCCACATTTTAAAACTTGACGGGTCCTTTCAAAGTTACCTTGTATATGAATGTAATATATTCTAATTAATGAAATATAAACTAATTTCTAAAAATCCGTGTACGTAGCTGTTAATAGATCAGCACCGGCGCCTAAATCATTAAGAAACTAATTTGATCAGTACTCTTAATTAGTTGGAAATTTGATACGGCACTTAACTAAATTAGTTTACTTCAAGCACATCCCCAAAACTTGTAGGAACGTTTTAATTTGATAGATAACATGATATAGGTTGTAGGCTAATTAGGTTTTTAACCGCCTTCGTGAAAGAGGAAGTTCTTAATAAAGTAATTATTATTGAAGAAGTATTAAATCATTTGCCGATTAAGAAATACACACCTATAAATACGGAAATTGTTATAATGCCAGTCCGGGGCACAATAATGGTGAGCACTGAAAGTATGACGGCAGAAACCAGTAAGGCGTTGGAACCAAAACGAATCGTTGAAGGATTGACGGCAGGATGATAGAATTGTGGGAACTCGTCTGTCTGGACCCGTCTATGTTCCTGTCACAATACTATCAATAGTTATTACTGTTGTGTTCTTGTTTTTACGGTAAAATAACCCGCCATTTTCCTTACTTCGCACGGGTATAAAAAATACATATAAACCTTCCTCTTCAATCACTTTATCAATTAAAAAACCGCATCAAAATCCGTTGCGTAATTTTAAAGATTTAAACACGCTAAGAGGCATCGGGACAGAGGAAGCTACTTTGTTTTATACTATGTAGTTATAATTAGATACACAAGGTCTGGGGTTATATTCCCGGAGAACCTGTGTTTTTTTAGTTTTCTTATAACAACCTCGTCTTTTTAACTTGCTACCAGTATGTGATACTTTTGCCACCTACTAAAAATACCTTCGGCTAATCGTGGCTATTTATACGTGAAAATACTTTTAAATCATTAATAATAACAAATTTTTGTAAATAAATTACTTCACACAATTTCTCCATTAACGATTTCTCCCAGCTTAAACATTGAACAAGAAAGGAGAATATTTGACAGCAATTCATACATTTTGTAATAAATAATTCCGATTTCATATGGCAACACGTGTGATCGTAAAAAGTAATGCGTCAATTTGTGAACCGTACAGCGTTTTGGTAATGCGGTCGAGCTCAGGTGACATCGACAAAGCACTTAGTCCCCCACGTGTCTAACCCGCTTACACTTATTACATCTACAAGTAAAATGTCCCAAAATATACCAAGGAAAATGTTTATGGTATATTTTTACAATGTAATTTGGCAACATTGAAAAATTATTAAATTGGGTCAGAATAAATTGTGTTCTATATGCTTTTAAAATCAATTTTTGCTTCATAGACAAACAATTTTTAAAGTGAAAACTTCCTAAGCGGTGTTGCGCATATTTTTGGAATGAGAAAAACTTCTGAACTGGCGTCAGGACACGTGACCTGATCGAAAATTCGTAAGACAGCGCCGGGCGCTTGCGGTTCGTGTTGTCATGTTTGTGTACGATAGCGCAATAATTGTACATTGTATTCTACCACATAAATGATAGTAGCCACTTTCATACTGATAAATAAAGCAATTTATGCAAAATTATTTCCTAACTATTCCATAATATCAAAAATGCACAACGATAATATTCAAATTTTTATTTCTGCCGACACTCCCGGTGTGCAACCCGTCGTTTTTTTATGGAAACAGCATACATAACTGGAAATCAGCAAGTTTTTTAATGGTAGTCTAAGATTATATTCATGGCAACTTTACTAAAAATTTGTTTATTAAAATTTTTCTGGTATTTATATTTCTATGTATTAATATCGTTGGCTATAACACCCATAACGCAAGCATATAATTTGCTTACTTCGGGGTTAGATTCAGTGTAATTTGTCCAGTGATCTTTATTTATTTATTGATAACCCGACTAATGCAAACAGAAAAAAATACTACTTGAAATCGAAGCACTGTAGAAAGTATGCGCAATCACTATCACTACATAGAATAAAACAAAGTCGCATCCTCTATCTCTATGTCCCTTTGTATGCTTAAATCTTTAAAACTACGCAACGGATTTTGATACTGTTTTTTTTTTAATAAAGTGTTTAAAGAAGAAGTTTTATATGTGTATTTTATACCCGTGCAAAGCTAGGGCAGGCCGCTAGTGAAAAACAAAAGAAACTTGGAATAATGTGAGTGAATGTATTTACATTATTCATTTATTAATATACACAAAGCTATTTATTTATTTTACCTACTTAACTAAATAAAGAAATATTTTTGTCGGCGAATGTCAAATAAATACTGGTTAACCTGTTCGTCTCTCGACTAAAATATAAAACATTTCTTGTAAACAGCATTACCTATGACCAAAAAAAATTGCCACTTATTGTAATAACATCGCTTACATTTTTCTCCGTAACCAATTACCTGAAGACCAACAATTTATTTGAAATTATAGCAATCCTACAAATTGTTGTGATTACTTTATTTAAGTTTAGCTATATTGAAACCTCTTATGAACATTGCGACCGGGTCTAAAAGACCGTCTGGGGTATCATTAGTGTTATAATGACAGTACGTGAGAGGGTTACAAGTCTAATTAAATATTAACCCTGCAGCAAGAAGCGATAACACAGATGTACATTAAGTGAATATGTTTGTGTTGGTAACACTAGTAATTGTATTCACAAGGTTTCTAGGTAAACGTAAATGGTTATAAGCTACTTAAATGTTAACCCGCGACTTCGTCTAGAATATCTATCTATACTAATATTACAAAGAGGAAAGGTTTGATTTTTTGTTTGTTTGTTTGAAATGATTAGGCTCCAAAACTACTTGAACAATTTCAAAAATTCTTTCATCTTTAGAATGCTACATTATCCCTGAGTGACATAGGCTTTGTTTCATCAAAATCGGTGCAGTAGAAGCCAAGTTATGCTGGTGAAGCTGCGTGAAACTGCTAGTATAAGTTATTTTTGTTCAACTTTAACATGCATTTCCCAGTTTAGACTTTAGTCCTTTGGGGTAGATTTTTGAAGTAAAGTAAATAAGTATCTTAACGCCCATATCATCTAAAACGTAGGCAGAGGCACAACCAGGGCACCCACGACTAGCCGACGACACTAAGTCCCATAATGTGATAGGTAACAATCCTATCGTCAATCGGGCACATATCCAATCTCGGGCAACGTTATTTTTAATAATATACATTTTCTATTTTTTTGTTACCCGACCCGGGGATCGAACACAGGACCGAAGAAGTGAAGTCCGTGATCGGACCGCTAGACCGTAGGGGCGAAGTTGCCTTTTTTAATCCGGGACTAATTCATATTTATTTTTGCATATATATATTCATATAAAATAACTAATTTAATTAATAACTATAAAAATATTTGCACACCACAAATTGGTAGAAAATTTTTGAACGCCTAAATCATTTTGTAACATCTTTGCAACACTCATTTTCCGCAAATAAACATTTTTTCTTTTTATTTTCTTTTCTAAAAATTAACAATTCGTCGGAATGTAAACAACAGGTCGTATGGAAAGGCTCCAACACTTCTGAACAATATCTTCGACTGTAGGTTATTACCGAACCGTTCTATTATAATTTTTTTAGCTTAGTCACAAGAAATAATGCCAATACCAATTACTTGCAACGAGTATCATCTTTTATATTTCGATAAAAGTCCATAATTATACTAATATCATTCAAGATAAGTGTCCCACAACGAGTACATTATCTTTCAAATGAATACTTATACTTCAAAGTTATTTTAAGCACTTATCTTTTATTTGATACGAATGTGTTTAAATAATCATGTGGAAATCTAATTAAAATACTCGTCCAGATACTAAAGATACAAATTTTGGTGGTTTTTATTTGGAAAGGTGTTCCACTCAATGTTTTTTTTTATCAAAATTGTTTTTTAAAGTTATAAAGTTGATTTAAAATAAGATTATTTTAAAGTTGTAGTTTACTTGAACTTTTTAGTTTGAATACTTAAATCATTTAAATTAAAACTTATTAGTTTAACGTTAAACAAATATCCGCTTGAATCAAAAACCTCATTCTTTATCGTTTTATACATTTTTTTATGATATTGGAAGGCAAACAAGCAGACAGATGGTAAGAAATTCACGTCGCCTAGAGGCACCAAACGTAAAGCCCAGTGAAGTTAAAAAAACCTCGAGGTTTGCAACAAATTAGTCAATCAAAAAAATATATGGTGCGTTGCCAACTCGAGGCCGGGGTATTAATCCTCGAGCAAAAGTAAGTTTACCGGCCATTTTAAAACGACATATTACTAAAATGTAATAATAACAAATGAAACATTATCCACTTCGGATTGAAAATAAATAAGAAGAAAAAAAAATAACCAATACGGAAGACGTGGCATTATGGCCTAAAGGTTTTAGCCTATCCCAGAAAATAACAATTTAAAAAACAACAACAAACAGCCTATCCAATATTACATAAACCAATGTATAATACAAAAACAATTTTATAACTCTGAGTTTTTTCATCGATACTCTCACATACAATGAGCTATCAATTTTTGATATCAATAGAAAATTACTTAAGCCGATTGTCTGTCGTGTCATTAGTGGTATTGGTTACGGCTCAGCCATTCCTTTGTAGTGTTGCTATATACTAATGTAATTATACTCTGGTTTTAGTGTTAGATTTGTTTTTTTTTTTAATAAGAAAGCTATGATTTAACTATTTAATATGTAATAATTGTAATGTGTATTTAACTATTGTAATTTCGTGTTCGCTTCTGTGGTCTAGCGGTTCAGTTGTTGGACTTGACCGCCTCGTTGGTCGTACACGCCTAACTACATCGATTAACTGCGAGGCTCGGGTTCGATTTCCGACGGGGGCAGGCATTTGTGTGATGAAATTTAATAATATGTCTGCATTTCCAGGTCTAGGTGTTTATTAAATTTATTCTGGTATCTATTTAGGTATTTCTATGTATTAGTATCATTGACTAACACCCATAACACAAGCATATAATTTGCTTACTTTGGGGTTAGGTTCAATTTGTGTAACTTGTCCAGAAATATTTATTTATTAAATATTTATTTACTTGATTGCATGAGGTCCCAGGTTCGAATCCCGGGTCGGGCAACACAAAGAAAATTGGGTTTTTCCAATTTTCTAATAAAAAAATGTTGCTCGGGATAGGATCTGTGCCCGGTTGGCGATAGGCTTGCCACCTATCACATTGTGGCACTTAGTATCTTCGGCTAGTCGCGGGTGCCCTGGTTGTGCCTCTGGCTGCCTATCTTTTCAGGGATATGGGCGTGAAGATACTTTTTTTTCTTAATTTCGAGTTTTATTATTATATACTAGCTAAGCTGACAGACGATGACTGTTCTAATTATGAATATGGACTTTTTCGTGACAGTCACTAACAAAATAAAAAAGGGTGAGCAATACTGGGACATCAGGTCACGCGTTTATGTGAAATGAAAAATATTTGTTTGCTGAATATGTGTGTTAAAATAAAAAGATTTTGCAGTATTAGTTGGGTATTCCAACATATTCTGCCACCTTGTGGTATGCAAATGTTTTAATAGCTATTCATAAAGATTCAGACTTTTAAACATTTATTATAAGATTATTTATTAATCACAAAATATTTTCAAATGTTAATTACAAAGTCGTTGAAATAAATGTTAATAATTCGCTAATATTTTGTTCATGAGTACGAGTACAAAACTACATAAGTCCGATACCAATTTCCAATATTCATGAAATCGAGATTCAAGAGATCAAACTACTGATGTTTAAAAGATAAAAAAAAAATCATTAATACAATTGATATCGCCGTAGTCAAAGTGATGTTGCTCCAATTTGTTTATGATTGGCTTATGACTACTGTTGCACAAAGTAACTTAAATAAGCTAATGTCATGTTACCCATAAATTTCAATAATTTTATTGCGGCAAAATGTTTACACTTAAGCTATTAAACGAGACCAAACTACCAGAATTATTTTCTGAAACGAAAACAAACTTGTCGAGTTTCAAATTTCAATATAACAAACACTAAATCTCTAAACCTGTATTTGACAGTATTACTCTCAAACTCAATATTACCATCTAAACAACATTTCTATTAGAGCCCATTGGAGGAATATCCCTGAGGTGCGGCATTGTTCTCGATCCAAGATTAATTTGAAACTTTCCTTAAGGGGGATTAAAGATTTTAATCTTTTCTCGATTGTTTTTAGATGGGTTCAGTTCTATTTTAATATTAAGTCTTCTAGTAAAACATATTTTTATACAAACTGAGTGTATCATAAATCTAATAAATACTTAAGAAACACACTGACGCGCGCACGTACGCATGCATGCACACAATGCACGTACACACACACGCCCAATTCAAATTTCATGAACTTCTAATTAATTAAATACTAGCTGTTGATCCGCGACTAGATCAGCGTAGAATAGTTACGATTTTATACAAACTTCATTGCCCTGTAATAGCTTTATTAGTCTGTTTATAATAAATAATCTGTTTTTAATTCACGTGTTTAGCTATATATCAAACATCATCAAATACTGTTAAGCGATTAACGGCCAATATTAAAAATCAATCCTAATCCAAAACTCGCTGTCCAAGATTGATATTTTGATCCATTTTTATGTTATCGCTTGTCAATAACATATCTGTGGTCTGGATAAATATGGCAATTAGGTATGGGATAGGCCGGCGGATACGCGGCTGTCTAGATTTCTTGAAATCCATTAGATTGAGATACATTATTAACATTGGCCGTTAGCCGTAAAAAGCAACAGGCAGGCGGACTTTCGCATTTATAATATTAGTATGATTTTTTCCGCCACGTTTCAAATAATATACTTCCGTATATGTTGGTGCGATTAAGCCTTGTGTAACAAGTTTATACTCTTATTCCGCAAAGAAAATATTTTCATTTTATTTGCAGAGCCTATATCAGAGTTGGTATAGATTTCGTTTAGTAATAGACGTATCGATAGCGCTTTTGGTCCAAAAATGTAGTGATCTTAGTAACCAATAGAGGCGTTATTTAATGTATTCATGCAATTATTTTCGTAGACGTTAGCGAGTATAGTAAACTCGAAAAGTCTTAAACAAATTATGCGCTTCGGCTTTACACTTTTTACTCTTTTTACACTTTAAACTTTTATTTTTAAATTGGCTGACCTAATCTCAATTTAAGCGAAATCATTAATTATGTGTAATAACAACTCTATATAGATATCTTTAAAATACATTCGGATTTCCGCAGCTTGACGAATATAGCCGACGCGCATAATTTAAATAGTTTAATTCCCCGTGTTGGTCCGGGCTCCTTTGCAGAATAGACCATCTGCCTTTCTTGCCAGGCAGCTCGTAAAAGGCGAGCAAAGGCTTATCACCACTGACATCTGTCTAGGTGGTCGAGTTTCGCAGCGACTCGCCCGGATTGGTAACACCGCCTTACCTATGCCGCCGCCATAACGTCATGACGTGTTCCGATTCGGAGGGTAAGGTAGCCGGTAAACTTACTTTCGCTCGACGCCTAACATCCTGACCTCAGGTTGGCAAAGCACCATTACCATCTTTGGTGTCTCTAGGCGGCGTGAATTTCTTACCATCAGGGAATCCGTCTTCTTGTTTGCCTTCCTATAACATAAAAACTATATAACAAAACAGAAACTTAGATATTAGTGAGAAATTAAGTCGGTTAATCTAAACACGACCAAATGTTCAAATCAACAATGTCACGGATGTAACTTCAACAATCCATCATCAATATCGAGTAGTGTCACCGTTCATCCGAAACATCTTCCGTTTTACAGAGAGGTTTGCATGCTAATTAACAAAGGCGGAACTCAGCCACATAAATCTTAATGATCTACGTAGTTCACTGTACGTGCGTGTTTGTAGATATCAATTGGTGGTGTACCACAAGGGCGTAGTGTGGGGCCTTAGTTGTTGTTCGGTTTTGGTTTTGTATGAACAACTATTACTTGGGTTTTTAAATGAATTCCTAAAATTTTAAATATTTAAGAGCTATAGGTGGGATGTTCAACATTTATTGCTTAAAGCGTATTAAATATTAAGATAATTCTCCGTAGTTTCTGAACCGACTTTAATTTTTTTTATTAATCAGAGCGTATTTCCGTGGTAGTCCGTTTCCACCAAGTCTAGGTATGACAATGGAATCCCAGGGAATATGGAATGTATTCATTTATTTATGAATTTAAAAGTTTTTAGCAGAAATGCTGAGCTTAAATTTCATTCAGTGAAAATTTGCAAATTTTGCTTACTCATAAACGATTTTGAAAGTAGGACCATTATTTATTTGGTAAGTTTTAAAAGTCAAGTAGATCAAGGTAACATTGATCTACTTGACTTTTAAAACTTTTCTTTCTGACTACATGATTTTACAGATTATAATATATATACTCAATGCAAGCATTTAGTCAACTTTATCATTTGTCATAAGCATAATATCATATAGGTATATAACATCAAAAGCAGATATGAATTTAACTGTCAAAATCGACTGAAAAGTGGAAAAAGGTTTCCGGTTGTGATCACGTTGGATGAGAAAACAATGAATAAGGTGAGTTAAGTACAAGTATTTGAGAATAACGAAAAGAAAACAATGTTGACTCATTGAACTGAAAAACGTCTGAAATGAACAAAGAATACAGATGAAATAAATTATTTTGAAAACGTGTAACGTAGTTCTGTCTATATATCGATCGATTTCCACCCTCCATCATCAGATTATGCTCAGGAACCGTGCAGGGATGATGGATAGCCGGAACTCCATCGTGCCTCAATGATAATGTCACCCGTACCTTTGTTATAGCATTCTGTAATTCGCTATTTATTTAAATCGTTTGTATGAACGTTTTAATTAAATTTTGAAGGTAGGTTAACATTATTTTGATTGCCGGAAGTGCTTATTTTATTTTGTTGTGATAAAGTTTCCTCGAATAATTTGTATTGAAGTTTATAATTTTAATTTTGGTGAGAAAACAACAAGGCACACAAGCAGACGGATTTCCTGATGGTAAGAAATGCCAGATGCCATGCCAGATGAAATGTCTAGAAACACCAAAGGTGGTAATGGTGCGTTGTCAACCTTAGGCCGGGATGTTGGGCCTCAAGCAAAAGTAAGTCTACCGACTACCTTACCCTCCGAACTGGAATACGTCAACGACAAGTATTGGACGTTATGGCGGCAGGAATAGGGAAGACGGTGGTGCCAATCCGGGTGAGTCGCGAAATGCGAAACTCTACCACCTAGTATTTTTTTGTATTATGTTCTTAGATTTTAATTTTTCGGTATGATGATTAGTGGCAGAAAATTTTTAATTTTCTCCTAATTAAAGTTTAATAAAATAAGTTATTCAAAATTTTTAGATATTGCTTTTTGTTGTGGTAGAATCTTTTTTTGTCAATATGTCGTCACAAAAATACGAGTAGATAAAATGATGCATCTAGATAGACAGAGAGCGTACGAATTCAAAAGCGTTTGAGTCATGGACGGCCTTTTGAAACAGGAAAAATATTTCGATTCTGTAAATAAATGATAAAATATCGTCATTCCGACGTCGTCATAATTTGCTTATGAATGGTTAATGACTCTACAGTAGCACGACAAAAATAACTCAATCAATAGGAAGTTACATACCAATAAGTGGATGTAACTTGACAGTGATTGGCCGTGGCTTCGCCTTCCTAGAAAAATACAAGTGTTTTAACCGACTTTGAAAAAGGGGGTTCTGTGTTCTACCTGTAGGCATGTTTGTATGTATGATAGCTCGTGATTATCTTGAAAAGTACTGACCTGATTTTAACAGAATTTCTTTTACTGGATTGCAAATATCGTTAGTAAGGATTTAAGGTACAGCATAGGATCTATTGAAGATCTTAGAAGATAAACCAAGGATATGTATTTTTCAATTTTGAGTTCGATTCAGGCGGTTTGTTATATTCGGTTTTTTTTATAAACCGAAAGTAGAAAAAAGTAAGCATTTTCAAATAAAAAAAGAATTGAAAATGGGTTCCATCATGACGGAAAAATCGTTACACACATAAAAAAATAAAGGAGTTGAACAATAAACCTCGTCTTCATTTTGAAGTCTGTAAAAATAAATAAACGACTAATTCGTTACAAAATTTATACGTATTATAAGAAAGGCCGAAACAAATATTTTTGAATAAGATAAAAATGATCTGTGTATGTACTTTGGGTGACATTTAAAAAAGCTTAGTTAGTAATAGGCAAATTAGCAATTTCTGAACCAAATATACACTATTAAATTCAAATTTAAAAGGTACACTATATTTGATCTAGGAGAAGAAATGCAAGCATATATCTAGGTATATATTGATACGTGATGCCAAAACTTTGGACCCCTTTTTTACGAAAACTGCGCGGACGCAGGAGCATAAAATTTGGCACACTTATAGTTTATGTGTAGGTAAAGTGCAGAACGATAATATTTTTCAATAATAATGCTTATTAAGTCCATTAAATCAATAAATAAAATATTACTCACACTACCATGGATTTGATACACACAAATCAATATATTGATGATAACGATAATATATCACAGATGGCGCACTAAAAAGTTTGGAAACAAAGTAGTTCTTGAGAAGTGAATATGGTATTCTTATCAACAAGATATTAAAATTTATTATGGTTGAATTTCGACCAATGGACGACTATTAGTTTATTATAATTGAGTGAAGTCACGCGTAAAACTAGTATGCTTCAGAGATGCAGCTTATCTGTATACACACTAATGTTACGATCTTAGTAAAAGCTTAAAGTTGTCAGAATAATTTACGATCATTGTCAACGATTATATTATGCATAAATTAATTAAGTCATAATTAATATCCGTAATTTATGTTCTAGCTTGGCAAAGGTTGTATTAAATTTTATTCAACTTTGATCTGCATTTATTAAAAAGTTTAAAGCTTTGTTTTAAATTTGTTTACCTACCTGGGAGCGGTTTGAAATAGAATTATAAGGAGTACTTTCTCAAGGGAGCATTTAATCGATTTTCTGTCACCACAGTCAGCTTAATTTCAAAAAGCAAATTTCATCAAAATCCGTTCAGTAGTTTCTGCGTGATTGACGGACAATCCAAACAAAGAAACTTTCACAGTTATAATAATATAAGTGTGATAACACTAACTCGTGCCCACAGAGACGTCAATTAATAAGCAGTCATTAGGTTAACATTTTGAAATATTCACTTAATGATAGATTAGATTTGACGTCTCTGAGTGCTGACTTTAATCTCCTAAATGCTAAAGTCTTCAGATATTCTTATCTTAACAGTTTCTACATGTCTTAGATTATCTCTCAAAATTTTCAAAAAGAAATAATTCTTCTCTAGCTGACAAGGTTTTTCTTTATTTTTACTTTCCTGTGGAAAAAAGTTCCTGTTGGGAAACTTTTTTCAGGATAAAAACTATAACTCTGTGTTAATCCAAGTTATCCTCCATGTGTAGAAACAAACATACAAAATAAATTGTTATTATTATTCGGTTTAAAGTGTATTTATAGTTTCTATACTTCTTATCCTCGACACTTGGTGAAGTTCCTTTCAAGACACAATTTTATTATTATCACTTCTACTCTCCACGATATATATTTTTTTGTTTTTTAGGCAATTGATTTCACTATACCATAATTAGGGCTATAAGAACTGAGTTAGTTAAAAAAAATATTGTTTCTCACAATTCAGATGACACATTTTTTTTATAGCTTTTATAAAATTATGGCTTTTATAAAATTGTGTGAAATAAAATCTCTTTCTTTAAAAAATGTGAAACTAAGTCTTTGTTAACGTTAGTAAAAGCTTCAAGTTGACAATAATTTACGCTAACCGCAACGATCATGCATAATTAAATTTTGTCATAATTAATATTCATTATGCATATTCTAGCTCGACAAAGGGTTGGTATTAAATGATGTGACATAAATCTTATATTATATATCCTTTATACGAGTAATGTAATTTGATTTGATTTTTTTAATGCTGATGCTTTTTTGAAGTGAAACATGTTTTAGTATTGATGCTTTTTTTCGATGAAACTTGTTTTATTGCTAATGCTTTTTTGAAGTGAAACTTTTTTATTACTGATGCTTTTTTGGAATAAAACTTGTTTTATTGCTGATGTTTTTTTGAAGTGAAACTTTTTTACTACTGATGCTTTTGTGGAATGAAACTTGTTTTATTGCTGTTGCTTTTTTGGAATGAAACTTGTTTTATTACTGATACTTTTTTGGAATGAAACATGTTTTATTGCTGATGCATTTTTGAAGTAAAACTTGTTTTGAAACGTGATTTGAAACTCGATAAAAGAAAATCAGTGACGGTAACGAAATTAACACATCTATACATATAATAAAACAAACAAGCCTATCGCCAGCTGGGCACATACTCAATCCCTGGAAACGTTTTCTTTAAAAGAAAATTTAAAATACAAATTTTATAGTTTTAAGAGGTCCGATCAGGGAATTAAACCCGGGACCGGGAAAAAATTAAGTCCGCCGCCCGACCGTTACACCACAGAGGCGAAATACCATAAATAGATCTATCCTTCAAGGACGTAGACATTTATCCCAATTTCGTATTCTGCCAAGTAAGCTAAAAACTAACACGCGGATGAAGCCGCGAGAATTAGTTAGTTTAAAATAAATATAGAAATGCCACAAATTATCCTAATCCAATTCGGATTTCTCCCGAGCTGTTATCATCCAACGATATTGTTACACGAAATCCGTTTTAATCCGGATGAGAAATTTCATAATAATAACATCCATTATATTTAAAGGATATAGGCTAGGAAATAATTATACTAAGCATATTGATTTACATCATTAATTAAGTGTAAATGTTTGATATACATGGTACCCGTGGATATACCTGTGTATTAAATTCACCTTGTAACTTGTATAGATATAGGGACAAAGTAGCCTGTCTTTTTCCCGTAATCTATCTCTAAGCAAAAAATATACCCTGACGCTCCTTTTAGAATACCTTTCCTATCAAGCAACTCCAGAGACTAAATGTAATTTTTCACTACCACTGTGAGCAAAATTAGATGGTAGAGCTTTAAAAGTTGACTGAATTGGTTTGCTACCACTTTATTTTTTCCATCAACCATAGCAGCATTGCTTGTCATAGAGCGTAGGTAGATACGTAGCAAGCTTTACGACCTGAAGTGTGGCCTTCAGGTTTCGAACGCACTTTTATCACTTGTATATACATGGGATTTTTCGTACGTTGCTCTACAGGGTATTGTAGTACCGAACGTACGACGGTACAAAATATTTTGGTACTACAATATTCTCGAACGTTCAAGTGGTAAGGGCCCGTAAACGACTTATATTTCTTACCGCCTGATTTGCCAGCGACTTCGTCAACATAGAATAGATATTCATACAAACTTTCATTCCTTGATATACTCCTTAGGAGGTTGATTTTTCAAAGAAAGGTTAAGGTTAAGATTTTTTTAACTATAGTATATCAAATTTCATCAAAATCGGTCCAGCGGTCTGAGAGCGTTACAGACAAATAGAACATACAGTTTTGCACTTACAGTATTAGTATGGAGTATTGGAAGTATCGATTATTAGGAAATCTACCCGTCAAATGAATCTCAGACAATTGCAAAAGTGTTTTTTGATTATGATATAAATAAACACGATGCAAATATATTTTAAATATTTTTGTTATAAATCTAGTGAAATACAAGAATTATACATTTATGAAAATAAAAATCTCGCATTTTAAACTGAATTGTGTATAAATCGTTTCGGAAATAACACTTGTCGAAAGCTTTATTGTCTTGGCAGAGAAATTTGATTATGAAAGAATTAGAGTATATTAAAATATTACAACACATACCTACCATAAGGTTTTCTTTGTAACAGAAAAATAAAACTTGTATATTAATATTGTCTTGAGATTTTCTGAAATATCTCAACTATTGAAGAAATCGCGGTTAAATGTAATAGCGATAGATAAAATAGACGTTAAAGAAAGAAAGAAAACAACAAACAATTGAAATCTAATTAATAAAATCTGTGGAAATATTAATGTTGCCTGCTCTTTGCCTAGCTATTCCTCTAATTCATATTTGATTAACAATGTTGGGAATTTTGAAGTGTACTTACTTTTTTATGATATTAGAAGGCATACAAGCAGACGGGTTTTTTGATGGTAAGAAATTCTCGACGCTTAAAGACATCGAAGTTGGTGATGGATTGCCTACTTGAGCCCTACTTTCCCAATTTTTTCTTCTTAACAACCTACTCGGTCAACGGATAGCACAACAATAAAAATTCAAAATCTTTCTATCTGTTTTGGAGTGATATACGGCCAATATTAATAATATATCTAAGACAAGAGATAGGGCTATTTTAAATTAGTAACCAGGCAACCATATTTATTGAAAAATAACAAAAATATCTTAGCAACAAATCCTTATTAGGTCTATTTCTATCCGTAGATATGTTACTAATGTTGGCCGATAATGATCACAGGACATGGTGATTAGCTGACCCAGCAAACTTCGTATCGCTTAACCGACAGTAGCGCAGTCTGTCGGATCCGATGTGAAACATTCCAAAATCAACAACGACTTCTTATTAAAAAATTAATTAAAAAAACATTTTCCAGGAGACCAAATTGTGAATCTAAACCATTCTCGAATTCCCTTGAACAAGCACAAAAACTTTCATCAACATCGGTCCAGCCGTCTAGAAGGAGTTCAGTGACATACACACTCACAGAAGAATTATATATATAAAAATAATTGTATATAATAACAAAAAGTAGAAGATAAATCGCTAATAATACTCACAACTTTCTGTTTTTTCCAGGTAATTTGAAGATTGATACGAAATTTATTCTAAGATTTAAGAGTATTGGACCATTTACTGGACTAGTTCTGATAAGTAAGTAAACAATTTCTATTATTCTGATTATCCCAATAGTTCTAGAATTTTCGTAATTAAAGGGTTACGAAAGTTTTGCCGTTTGTCTATTTATTACTCAATTAGCCGTCTTAAGATTGAGATTAAGAACAAAATAAATTTATTGAAATTCAAACTTTAAAAACCGACTTCAATGTCATGTCGTCTGAATCCATACTAATACGTGAAAGTTTGTGTGTCTACCTATTTGTGTTATTTTCTACGGCTAAACCGATAAACCAATTATGATTAAATTTGATATGATTATAGCTAATGATCTGAGTTTATAGAGGCTACATTTTTTTTAAAAATTAATCCCAAAAGGACAAGATAAAAATTTGAATGAATATTTTACGCTGTCGTTGCGGGCAAACAGAGCCCTTACCATGAGATCATAGCTTATCAAGTTTACTACAATAATACTCATTACCGTATCTATAAATGATCGTTATAAAAACTTTGAACAGCGCCTCTATTGGTACCTAAGAGAAACTCATTTTTAGACTACAAATGTCGTAGATTTCGACGCGTATCTTACTAAATGTAACTTATACCAACTCATGGTGAAGGCTTAGTTATTTAAAAATAAACCTCAAATACCAGCTTCATAGTACAGAACACCGTACCTATAAAAAAACTTTCACATTTTAAAACATTGGGATTAAAATCCGAACCTCTGGGAACTGTCAATGAGGTATCCATATTTAATTACGTCATTAATTAGATTATGAAGTGGATTATTCATTATAGAGTGAGTCATAATTATATTAATTTAATAGCTGCACAAGCATCTCGCTCGGCAGGTTCAGACTTCCTGTCAGAAGACAGAAGTTATCTCATTACCGTATGTTTGTTTTTATTTCTGGCCGTTAGTTTCTTTTAATTTGTTTCTTGTTTTATAACTGATTTTTATGTTATTCACTTTTAAAATAAATTAAGTGACTTTTATTTGAATCGGCTTTTTTCTCAACGTGGACAAGATTTAATACAACTTTTCTTCCTAAAATAGAATTTAAACGTTGGTGTATAAAAATGCCTATTTTTGAGTAAGTTATCTATTATATACATATTCATTTCATCTAAATCGGCGTATATGTTTAGCTGTAAAAGCGTAATAGACAGACAAACTTAAATATTTATAATGTTAGTATGCATATGTGAGTTTAGAGATGTTATATCGCCTCTGTGGTCTAGCGGGCCACGTGTTGGACTTGACTGCATGAGGTCCCGGGTTCGAATCCCGGTTCGGCCAACAAAAAGGAAATTGGATTTTTCCAATTTTGTAATAAAAAAAATGTTGGTCGGGATTGAAAATGTGCCCGGTTGGCGATAGGCTTGCCACCTATCACATTGTGGGACTTAGTGTCTTCGGCTAGTCGTGGGTGCCCTGGTTGTACCTCTGCCTACCTCTTCAGGGATATGGGCGTGAAGATACTTTTTTAGAGTTGTTATAAAATTAAAAAGATGAGTCGCCCTATTTATTCTGTCCACTTTGTTGTGCAAATATTTTACCAAATGAATGTATTTTTAATATTGTATTTAGAAGAACAAATATTGTGTTACATAATATTATATTATGTTTTTTTTGCCTCGTATTTTCTGTCGGTGCTGTATACAAAACACAAGGTAAAAATGTTTAGAGGTGTCGAGGTACCCCCGAATGGAACAAAGTTCTCTCTCTCTCTCTCTGTCTCTCTTATAAAGAGAAAGACAGACACATGCGCACGCCGCACAGCTTACAATAGCTTACTATAGCAAAAATATTTTCGACAAAGTTTTGGGATTTTTTTTTCCGTCAAGCCCCCTTTCACAACGCGCAATAAGAAAGTTCGTTCCAAATATATTATTTTCTATTGCATAAACTTATCAATGACATACCAGCATTTTCCACAAACACCGACGTCAAAAATATGGAATATGCGACGCTTTGTATTTTACATCGACAAATAAAACGAAAGCCATCCATTTATACAACATTCTATAAATTTCACGTTTTTGTTAATTTCCTATATTTTAAACGCATACACGCCATTTTATCGGAAATGGAAGAGCCATCAAATATCGCCATAACGAAATGACAGGTGCGAAATTAAACTTTATTGTTATATTCATTCCGTGTATTTACGGCATTCACGATGGGTGCGAGAGGGATATAAAATGTTATTGCTAATTGTAGGCTTCATTTTATGCTTTGAATGTGTAAAAATGGGTTTATGTAAGCGATTGTACTTAAAACATCTTTCGATTTAACTGTACTTGTGAATCGAAAATCTTGGTTCTTAACTGAAACACAGTACAAATATGGAGCAGTATGGAAACTAAGACTAGCTTATAAAATACTTACTCTCCATTGCAGCAATAGGGTTGCCATGTTGTTTTATATTTTAGCATTTACTAATCCGTTTTGATCAAATAATCAGATTATAATTAATTATAAAAATAAATATTGTATTATAATATATTAAATACTAAAATATAGCACAAGTAACACAAATTGAATCTAAACCCAAAATAAGCAAATTATATGCTTGTGTTATGGGTCAACTATATTAATACATAGAAATACCAAAATAAATTTAGTAAACACCCAAACCCTTAAACATGCAGACATCTATTTTATTATTTATTATATTAATAATATTAATATTATATTAATTTTCATTACTCAAATGCCTGCCCCTGTCGGAAATCGAAACCGAGCGTCGCGGTTGGTCGGTGAAGTTAGGCGTGTACGTTTGCTCCTCTATTAACAAGGCGTTCTATGTAATAACTACGTAGTTTAAAATGTATGGCTCGTGGCAGTTTTGAAAAAAGTTACGTAAACAAATATAGCGTGACCACTCGACTTTATGCGGCACTCCCTTCTACAATACCGCGAAAACAGGTGGGGGGCCTCGTTGATGTGCATATATGCTGTGTAAAATTTGTAGGTAGTTTTCATACTGTTTCATATTTATGCAATGACTGAAATCTATACATGGAGTGAACATAGGCTATGTTTCTTACAATAACGCGAACAGATGAGTACGAAATTTGTAGTAATTGACTTTTTTAATGGATATAAATACAAAAGATATCTATAAATAAATTACGCAAACCATATCTACCCCAAATTAAGAAAAGTATATTCTTGTTAAATTTTACTGAATGAAACAAATAAATAGACATAAATACATAATATCTTCACGTCTTGAAGAGGTGCAACTATGTCACCCACGACTAACTAAAGGCTCTAAGTCCCACAACCTGATAAATTGCAAGCCTATCGCCAACCGGGCATATATCCTGGACAACGTTGTGTTTAATAGAATCCAAAAAAAAACACATTTGATTTTGTTGCCAGACCCGGTTAGCGAAATGCAGAAATACTTAAATAGGAACAAATATCTTAATACCCAACACCCGAACTAAGATAGATATTCATCGCACAAATGCCTACCCTTGTCGAGATTCAAACCCGAGCCTCGGATTTCATTCCCAACGGGCTGACCGGTGACGTGTGCTGTACCTTCGACCAACGAGGCGGTCGAATAATTAATCCAAAATTATACAAACACCTACAAAAGCCTTTGTGGTCTAGCAGTCCGGTATCGGATTTAACTTCATAAGGTCTTGGATTCGATCTTTGTGTCAGACAACAAAAAGTAAATGTTTTTTTTGCAATTTTGATTGACAAAGCAGATGTACAGTGCGAATGAGAATGGATGTAGTTACCTGGGGAGTTGGTCGAGTGGCTAGCGTACACGCCTAGTTACATTGACCAACCGCGAGGCTGGGGTACGATTCCCGACGGGGGCAAGCATTTGTGTGATGAACATTTAGATGTCTGCATTTCCGGGTCTGGGTGTTTATTAAATATATTCTGGTATCTATTTACGTATTTCTATGTATTAATATCGTTGACTAACACCCATAACACAAGCATAATAATTTGCTTACTTTGGGGTTAGATTCAGTTTGTGTAACTTGTCCAGGGATATTTATTATTATTAAATCTCTCGGGTGTTATCCCAAGGAGGAGTCAAGAGTCTCCGAAACCCACGTGTTTGTAGGAAATGTGTACTGAATATGAAGAAATCCAGGCAGGTTTGCCAAGATCGTGAGACTTGGCTCTCTATACTCTCTACCTACTTCTTAAGGAACCTTACGTAAATATGTGTATGTATGTATGTTTTTGCAATTTTCTTATAAAATCAACCTTAAGAAGAACCGGATATGTGCGCAGTTGGCGATAGGTTTGCCAATAACATTGTGATACTTAGTATCTTCAATCTAGTTTGTGCTATGGTTGTACATCTGCCTCCCTCTTCAGTAATACGGGTATAATACTTACAATAATTCTTGTCATGCTGACTTTGAAATAATGTAATTGCTAAAACTAGGATTACCACTATTTAATATTAAAAGGGCTTTATAATAGATAATATTTATATAAGATGTCGACGATGAAGAAATGACCAAGTGGGTCGCCTGATGGAAATTGAGCACCACAACCTACAGACATCTCAACACCGGAAGTATCACAGATACGTTGCTGGTCTTTAAAGAATGAATACCCTTTTTTCTTGAAGGTTCCCAAGTTACATTCGTTTGGAAATCACTTCTTCAGTCTTTGGAGTCGCATGGTTATAGACCGCCACGCATCAAGGTGATGGGCATGATACCTTAAACTCTGACGCTATGTCCGAAGATGAAGGCGAACCAGCTCCTCAGAGCATTCCCCTGATATATTCGGTAGAAAACCCTGAGTGACCCAAAAGCAATCTATAATATAAAAATCAATTACTAAATGCGTTGGTAAGCGCATAACTTCAGAACGACTGGACCGATTTAGCTAACTTTTTTATTATTGTATTACTTATGATCAGGAGAAGGTTCTTACGAAAAGAAAAACCGGGAAAGTTGCAGGGAAAATGGGAAAAATAATACTTTATTATTTCTCATACTGAACGGGTGAAACGAAGTTCACCGGGACAGCTAGCAGCTTAAAAACCCTCACACAATACGTCAAACAAAAATGTAATTATTTCGACAATAAATTTCCTAAATTATTTTAGTATTTGCCCATTTAATTTGATGTTTTCACAGCCGCCATTACGCGTCCAGTCTGGAAGATTTAAATGTCCTCCAAGCCCTTACGCCATAAAAAGCACTACACTGTGACATTTGTATCAATTATCTCCATCTATCTGACACGGCGGCCATATTTCTTAATCGTGACCCCCATAACTTCATGGCTACGCCTTTTCACACCATCCGCATTGTTTGGTCTCTTTCCTAAAAATACATTATTTTTGTTTATGTTACGATAGCATTTACATGCGGTTTTGTCCGTATAAAAGTACCTTCACTGTTTAAGATTACATGTTAAAATTTGGAATTGGGTGTGTATGTGTGTGTGGCGTAATAATTTAGTAGTCTAAACGAATGAATCGATTTCGATACGGTTTTTATATCTCGTAACACCTGACATGATCAATATGGTTTTTTATGATATTGGTTGGCAAACAAGCAGACGGATTTCCTGATGGTAAGAAATTCACGCCGCCTAGAGACACCAAATGTGGTAATGGTGCGTTGCCAACCTGAGGCCGGGATGTTAGGCCTCGAGCAAACGTAGGTTAACCGGCTACCTTACCCTCCGAACCGGAACACGTCATGACGTTATGGCGGCAGGAATAGGTAAGGCGGGGGTACCAATCCGGGCGAGTCGCTGCGAAACTCTACCACCTAGTCAGACGTCACGGTGTTAGTGACAGTGACGGCCTATGCTCGCCTTTTACGAGATGCCTGGCAGGAAGGCAGATGATCTATAATTCTACAAAGGAGCTCGGACCAACACGGGGAAACTGCTGAATTGGAAACACGAAACGTCACACCAGCGACGCTGTTTACTGAATAGATACGAGTAAGTTGTTCATAATGTACACAGAAGCGAAATGCAACGAAACGCATTTAGAAATATTTCAGTTGGGACTGTTAATAATACAACAATTGCACTAGTGTTGTGCTGGTGTACTAGTGTCACTCTTAGAATGTCGTTGACTCCGCTAGGCGCGAACGTTTGGTAACAAGTGAAATTATCGATATTATCTAATACATTCGACTCGCGGTCATTACCATTGACACCTCTATATCTCTATTATGTTCAATGGATAGTATAGCAGGTTATAAAACTGTTGGTAAAGCAAATACGCTTTTATGATCATATACTGTTGCCTCTTTTAGCTCTCAATCAAATAACGAATTTGATTATATTGAATAGGATTTGATTTCCAAGTTTATGAGAATTCTAAAATACTTTGACTTTTTTTATACTATTTTGATATTTGACCTTATATGTAATTACTTACATCTCAATAATTCTGGTAATATTTTTTTTCGTGGCTGTTTTATCTTTTTAAATCTATTTCATAGAAATAAGATTGTCATTATTCTTAAATTAAAAATGCATTGTGCAGAGAGTGCATTTCTAGCTTAGGTAATCAAAAAGTCCGAAGCCGAAGCGTAGAATCTTCAGATTCTAACTACTTTTTTTTATTTTATTTCCTTTTCTTTTTTCCGCAGCTATTATATTTATCACTCAGGTTTTTCAATGTTTATATCCGTCAGCATCAACATCTTATTTTTTTCATAGTTAGGAATGATTGCTCGCTATACTATCCTTTTTACTAAAGTATTTAACAAATTAGTCTTACTTGTTAAAAATTTTCACGCCGCCATTAAAATTAACTCATTCTTAGGGGTGATGTGGGTGGAACGATGGTGTTAGACCATATAAAGTGGTCATTAGTTACCATGACAGTTTTATATGCCTTAGAAAATTAGTAATCGATTAGAATTTATTTTGTTATTATTAATTTCACACTTGGGTGTGGGATATTTTATTTATTTATACATATGTTTTATATTTATAGCATAGTAAATAGTTAAGGAAATTTCAGCGTTGTATAAGTTTATGCTTATTTCAAGGTTGCTATATAAAAGAAACTCGGATATTATGTCAAAATATGTAAGTATAAAAGTAGGATAAATGTGGTCGAAATGAGATCGCTATGAAAATCAGGGGAAATCTTCACCGATCCCATTCGCAACTGCGAGATCAGAGAGAAAGTGGAATTGAAAGTGTTGTTATGAAAATGCGAAAAGCCATGCAACATGCTTCTTTGGTTCAGTCATGAATGACAGGTTAAGGATTTACAAACCAGATAATGTCAGTGGCATTCGTAATTGCCGTGTTCGTATTTTTTTATGATATTAGAAGGCAAAGAAGCAGACGGATTTCCGGATGGTAAGAAATTCACGCCGCCTAGAGACACCAAAGGTGTTGGTGCGTTGCCAACCTGAGGCCGGGATGTTAGGCTTCGAGCAAAGGTAAGTTTACCGGCTACCTTACCCTCCAAACCGGAACACGTCATGACGTTATGGCGGCAGGAATAGGTAAGGCGGTGGGACCAATCCGGGTGAGTCGCTGCGTGTAGAGTTACCACCTAGTCAGATGTCACGATGCTAGTGACGGTAAGGGATGGGACTTGGTGTAAATATATTTATGTTTAAAAAAATTAGACATGTCCAAGTTCAATATCATCGGAACGTTCCACATGAGTAAATCCAAAAGATATTCGCCTACAAAATAGTAAACCTTATTTCACTATAAAAATATTTTCATATTTACTCACCCATCAAATAAACTAAAATGTAATTCCCGTCATCCGTGTCAAACAGCGATAACCCTTTTCCAGTCTCTTATCTTTCCTTTTAGGGTAAACCCAAATCAAGCAAATATATAAAACAAACGAATTTACTTCATATAATTTTGTAATCCTGGACGAATAGACATTCTTGGGTTATTCAAACAAACGATTCTGATTTTTAATATGTATGTTTGTAGTTGAGGTCCTTTTTAACCACCAATTTAAAAAGAGGGGAGTGTTAAGTTTTATGCGGATTATTTGTTTAAAGCCTATGAGATCGAGATTGTTCTTAACTAGATTCTATACTTCTTATCGTCGGAGCTTGGTGGAATTCCATTCTTGATGCAATTTATTTAGAAACACTTGTACTTTCCACAATATATTTTATTATTTTTTATTTTTATAATTTAGAAAACCGGTTTCGCTATAAAAGCATCATCAGGGTTGTTGAGTACCCTTGAACAACGCCTCTATTGGTAACTAAAAGAAACACATTTTTAGACCAAAAGTGTCATAGATTTCGACACGTAATTTACCGAACGTAATCTATACCGGCTCATGGTAAAGGCCCTGGTACCTAAGATCACTAAATTGTAGACCATGGCCCATACTATAAGTTTAAGGCTTGTCGAGCTTAATATATTCGCTAGCGTCTACGTAAACTATTTGTATGAAAATCTCAAGCAGTGCCTCTATTGGTATATCAGAGAAACATATTTTTTGACCAAAAATAAACGTAACTTACTGAACGTAATCTGGTATAGGCTTATATACTAATATGGTAAAGGCTCTTAAGCGCTGTAGATTTCGACACGTCAATTACTGAACATAATTTATAGAAACTCATGGTAAAGGTTCTGATATATTGGCAGTCTGTTCGTCAAGACCTGTCCGATGCCACTTTGTAATACGAGAACTGCGGTATTCAAAGAACACATCAGTCGCATGCGAGCAACTCAAAAAATATAACTTTAAACTTGTCCAATCTCGAAGCAGCGATAATAACGCTTAAGTCGTCATTTTAAAGTCCCAATTTCTTTGCATCGTTAAGAACAAACGATACGCTCCAACAAACAACGTCTCGGCTTATTTAAACGGACAGAAAGACCGATTTGAGTAAAACTAAAATAAAATCAACAAGATTTAATGACTAGAGCAGACATGGCGATGAGTTATTTTTAAACAAAACAATTGTAAAAACTTCCCTTTGTTGTTTTAAAACAGATAATACAGAAGTTCTGTTTGTAAGACTTTTTTTGTTTTACATTTGTTTTAGATTCTTCGTTATTGCTGAAGCTCAATAAAATTTAATCCCTAATTGAGAAGACATCTCCTTAATCTCCAAAAATTTACTTTTTTATGATATTGGAAGGCAAACAAGCAGACGGATTTCCTGATGGCAGGAAATTCATGCCACCTAGAGACACCAAAGGTAGTAATGGTGCGTTGCCAACCTGAGGCCGGAAAGTAAGTTTACCGGATATATTACCCTCCGAACCGGAACACGTCAACGGCAAGCACTGACGTTATGGCGGCAGGAATAGGTAGAATAGGCGTTGGTACAATTCGGGCGAGTAAAAAAACCGGTAAAAAGGTTAAGGCACATAGTCCGGTGAAGTTGTAAAAACCTCGCGCTAAGCAACATATTAGCCATTTCAAAAAAAAAATTAAGATGTTGACTTTAATCAAATTTTTTTTTCGTCAACAATATGTGTAGCTATTTTTAATGCTCAACTAATTATTAACCCTTTTTATTTTTACTAATACTCATTGAAAATAATTAAATATATAAAAGTAACCGTGTAAACACGTCTTCGTCAGCGTGGAATAAATTTTTATAAAAACTTTCATCCCACATAGTAGTCCTTAAGGGTTGATTTTCAAAAAAAATAGCCTGTGTTGGAACTTGAGTCTTTACCTATATACATATCGAATTTCATCACATTCGGTTCAGCTATTTAGCCGTGACATGTAACATGTACTGACATTTATAGTATTTGAATTACATAATAAAATTGTGATTAAAGTTTACACAAATACAAAAAATAGAAATATTCAAAAATATTTGTCATAAAAAAAATTCATTCCCAAAAATGCCCCATCATTTCTAGCTTTGATTTTGCACGGTAATGTTTAATTCATTCACAGTTAAAAGTGCACAATTGTATATCGTTTTCATAAATTCTTTTGTTTATGTTGTTAAAAAAGTTTACAAATCGATCCATCCGTTTTTTCCCATGATTCTATCAATTTTCTTCTTCCCTTTGATCAATTAATATCATGTGGATTCGTTGTACTCGAATTCGAAAACTTGTAATAGTTGAAATGAAAATAAAAACTTCTGTCTGTTTACTTTAGCGGGCGCAATTTGGCGACAAATTTATTGCTATATTAGGTAAACCCAGTTAAACATAGGGTTGTCATTTTATTAACTTTTTTTTCATCAGCTATCAATATAAAAAATTACTTTCTGATAATATAAAAAATGGGTCTCGTAGAAAAGTAAGTTGTTACATTTGTTTTAGTATAAAATTAAATGGCTTGTATGTGTGGCTATTACTGATGATGCTGTATAAGCGAACCGGAAGGCTATTAATTAGAAAGTAATAAATTATAAGTGATAAGTAAAACAGTACAAGTGTTTATTTCTTTAAAAATATGAATATTTGGAAGTTTTACCAAGTGCCGACGATGAAAAATATCAAAAATACTTGTATGTACGAAGCTTTTGACTAAGAACCAAATGGTTCTTAGTCAAAAGCTTCGTGACTTTATACACGTTGGCACTCACTATTTCCTTAACTTTACTACGACGTAAAATCCAGTAATGGATGCTTTCATTTCAAAGTTAAGCCACTGCAGGTTGCGGTTTCTAGTGATGTTAATAACATCAATTCTTATTTCAGATCCACTAAAATGTACTTTACAAAAATATGTTTTTCAAGCATTTTTTGCCATTTTTTAAAATATATCCGATTTTTTCGAATATTGTAGGGTTCTACTCAAGTGATTACTTATCCTTATGTTAATTACTGTATGTTTTACAGTTTTATCATTAGCATTTTAGTTTAAAAAAAGTTAAGAAAATTTAATACGTTTTCGTTTCTATACAAAATTATTACAAAAAATATATTTGGAAAGTTAAAAATCATACTTAAGACAGTTACTGTAAATTAATATCTAAAAACAATAATGGGTGTATTAAACAATGTTCAGATCATTGATTAGTAAAAAACTTGTATATTTGTTTTGTGCCGTGTGCCAACCCTATGGCTTAGTGTACTTCAAAGCCGCCGCCCTGTCGCCGACGATCTCTAGAGCTATTGATTTGTCTACGATAGGTATGCTATTTTTAACGTACTGCATTTTTTTATCCATGTTATATCTAAAATATTATATTGTATGATGTTCAGCAATAGGGTTGATGTATTCTGATTTTGTTTATAAATGTGTCTATCTTTTACTGGTTTTAATGTTATGGTTGTTTTGTATGTTACAAGCAGGCTGTTCACCTTGTAGAGACAACTGCTGTCAAAAGACACCACAGAAGTATTTGGTGCGTGGTTATATCATGGCCGAGATCTTAGTCCACGTAAGCAAATCCACCGGTCACCCTATCATGGAGCACGGGACACGACAATTACGAGCACTTATTCTGCTACGAAAGACATAAGTAAGGCAGTATCTGGGTAAGCTGCTGCACAGTAAATTTAAAACAGAGACTGTAATTATTATAATTTATAATTGTAAGCAAAGCACTATATAAGCAAATTTAATAATAATAATAGTACGTATCTGAGCGCATCGCCAACAAACTGCTTCACAGTTTGGCGAAACTTGTGTAATTTAAATGTAAGTTTTTTTTCAGAAGAAAATGAATAAAAAAAAGACAGAACTTCACCAATTAGTTATAGCTGTTTGTAGTTATTAATATTATTTTTAGTAGCACACTTTATTAAATCCGTACCGTCTTGTTCATAAACAAAAAAATACTCCCAGGTTTAAGCTAATGCGAAACCGAACACGACGGCCGAAACCGAAATCGAATCTTACGTGGCCTTGTAAACTATTAATGTTTTTATGTTAAAAAAATATGTGTGTACTTATGTACACGCGTTAGAAGTTATACTTTTTCGGCGTAATAAGATAAAAATCTTTTTAAAAATTTTATCTTTTGCCTTATTTTACATTTGTAGACAAAATGACACTAACCATAGAAAAAAGGTAATTAATACATTAAAAGTTTTATTATAATGCATTATTTAGTTAAATAAAGTTTATTTAATATTTAATAAAAACTAAAATGTTATCTATAGCTAACTTCATCATGTCGGTTATTCGTGACGGTGTGCGCGCGCATCGTAAAAATGTACTCTTATCATTTTTTCCTAACGCGCCAAAAAAAGTATAACTTCAAAAATTATGTTTTTTGGGTTTCAAATATGGCCTAAACAGTCACCTAAAGTTAATGAATTAGAAATGCTAAAATACATATTCTATAATGTTATTTTATAGCATTTGTTACAATGGAATACAGACCATAATGTCAGCTTAAATCTTGGGCTACTTCAATTTCTGTTTATTAATATAACGGCTACGGTTTTTGTAGTGTTTCCTTTAAATAAAAAAAATGTGTGCGTGTACTAGCGTACACTCGTAAGAAGTGAAGAAGTGAAATTTCTTTATGACGTTATTTTTCAAAAAATAATTTACTATATATGCAACTTTACAGAAATTGGTTAAATAAAGTTTATTGCCAATCCCTACTGCGCTTGAGAAAGTATACTTCGAATCACGCGTGGTAGTGATAAGAACAATGATGGCGCGTAACGGAAAAATTTGACGCGTAACGAAAAAATGTTACACTAATTTTTTTTCCAACCCCGATAAAGAAGTTTCACTGCAATAAACAAATAGTTAAACAGTTATTTTAATAAAATACACTTTATAAAATTAAAAAAATAGAAGAAGTTAAACATTTAAGACTTCAATTAATAGTGTAATCATAAATTCATTGTCTATAGCTGATACAAATTGCTTATAATTGCTTAAAAATTGACAATTGAAGGCAATTGGTAATAATTGTAAGTCAACACAATGAAACATTAATTTTGAGTTTGTTTTTGGGAATAATAGTTCAATAATTGGATAACAACTTGCACAACGGACAATTATTTATTCTTAACTAGCAGTAGTTCGTTTTTATTCGGGTAATTTTGCTTTAAAAAACCTGTATTGCATAAAAAAAATTACTTGACGGACATGGAAATGATCACATGACTAATGTAATTTTTTTATGGAATTGGAAGGTAAACAGGCAGACGAATTTCCTGATGGTAAGAAATTCAAGCCAAAGGTAAGAATGGTAAAACTCTGCCACCTAGTCAAAAGTCACAAAGTTAGTGAAGTTAAGCATATACTCGCCTTCTACGAGAGGCGCATGGCAGGAAGGCGTATGCTCTATTCTGCAAAGGAGTTCAGAACAACACGGGGAGAAATGTAGAGCAACACAATTTTTTTTTAAATTTTCTAATAATATCAACGTTTGCACGTGATTAGTGAAGCACTCAATTGGCTATAGGTTTACCACTTATTACGTTGTAGAACTGCATATCTACAGATAGGCGGTGATGCCCTTTCCGTACCTCTGCCTACCTCTAGGGCAGACTTTCCTAAAGTGGGCGATAGGGCACCCTTTTTGAGGCTAGAAGCCTAGAAGCCGAGAGGGGGGTGATAACGAAACCTGAAAAAAAAATATTTTTTTGAACTCTAAGCGAGCCAAAAATGCTATTATTGAGGCTTTTGACTAGAAAAGAAGAGAAAGGGCGCTACAAAATTACTGATTTTCAAAGTGGACTTTACATGAGTTAAGACTGGAAACCTCTGCTCTAGGGTAATATAAACATCAAGAAACTTTACTTTTACTTTTTCCGAAGCGTAAGGCTTTCATTAAAATCGAAAACATGTTTAATCAAAATCTGTCAAGTAGTGGCGGACATACGATCGATTGTAAATATGATATATCTAAACAATGTTTAACATAAAATTTAAATGAAATTCTCTTATCCAAGTTACGTTGAATATTTTAGACATTTCAGTATTGAGCTCAATGAATAAACAGATCGGCAATCCAACTAAATATTTGTCGTTGGCCGGTCGGAACATAGTCTGGATTATTGAGGATGCCTATCCCACTTCAATAAGCCGTTATTGGAGTGGTATAGGAATCCTAATTAAAATTGAATAAATGTTATCGTTGTCGATATTTCCAAGTATGATTTAGTGGTTTTCCACCAACGAATATGTCGATTGCCAGAATTTCATGGTGTTTATGTCATGGCAAATTTTATTTGAAATTTTCGTACACGGCCAATTTCGTATTTTACTAAACCTATATTCACCGCTTACCGCTAGAACCCGTTGAGAAATCAGGATAAAAAGAAGCCTATGTCTCTCTACAGCCTCCTAGATCCACACAAAAGTATACCTACATCATGTACACCACTCCGTGACGAAGTTAAAGATGGAAAAGAAAAACAAACATAGCCAAAAAAGAGTGACTCTCCTAATATTGTGAGACAACTGTAGCATATAGGTATTATCGATGTTACTGGTGCATCTCATAGCCAACATCTTAGGCCAAAACTCGAGTATGCTACATGCGCTCAATACATGGCGATAACGATAAGGACTGGTGTAATAGTTGCATGAATAGGCTAGGCGGTGGTATTATTCACTGGTGCTTGAGGAACAACTTGCTCAGGTGCGAATCCACCGCCTTACCTATTTCTGCCGCAGTAAGTGTCATATTCCAGTTCAAAGAGCAAGTAAATACAATAGGTCTAACACTCCAGCCGCAGGACAGTAAAGCACCTACGCATTTATAGTGTCTATTCTACGGTCGTCTCTTACCATCAAAAGACCTTGTTCGCTGTTCTCTCACATAAAAAACAAATCAGGTGACCTGTACAAGGTAATCTATCACCTAGTTATTTCTAAAACTAAGAGCATAGAGTATGTAATTTATTTAAAAACACTTGTACTTTCCACTATATATTTTATTATTTTTTATTTTTATAATTTAGCCAACCGGTTTCGCTATACAAGCATCATCAGGGCTATATAACAACTGAACTCCGTTTTTACAAGTGTTTTTAAATAAATTACATCAAGAATGGAATTCCACCAAGCTCCGACGATAAGAAGTATAGAATCTAGCATAGAGTATCCCATATCCCCGAAGTGTCAGACGAAGAAGTCAGACACGCAACTAGGGCACCCACGCCTAGCCGAAGACACTAGATCCCACAATGTGATAGGTGACAAGCCTATCGCCAACCAGGCACATATATCCAATCCCGGGCAACGTTTATTTTTGTTAGAAAATTTAATTTATCGCCTCTGTGGTCTAGCGGTTAAGTTGTTGGACTTGACTGCATGAGGTCTCGGGTTCGAATCCCGGGTCGGCCAACAAAAAGAAAATTGGATTTTTCCAATTTTCTAATAAAAAAAATGTTGGTCGGGATTGGAAACGTGCCCGATTGACGATAGGCTTGCCACCTATCCCATTATGGGACTTAGTATCTTCGGCTAGTCGTGGGTGCCCTGGTTGTGCCTCTGCCTACCTCTTCGGGGATATGGGCGTGAAGATACTTAGAAAATTTAAAGTATTCATTGTTGATTTTTTTTTGTTGCCTGACCCGGGGACCTCAAGAAGTCAAGTCCGACTCCGGACCGCTAAACCACAGAGGCGATAGAAAGTAACCGATAATGTCAGAATTGTCGAATAGTGAAAACCGCTTGCATCGAAATGGACGTCTATCTGTAGGTCAGCGTTAGGAGATTCGTCTATACACGTAATTGCACCCTGGGGCTCATGGCTGCTGTATATCATTACCAGAATAGGCCACTGGAATCAATACTGCTCTTAATGTCAATTGATAGTTTTGGTAGCTATTTCTGTTATAAATTGAGTTAGTTTCAAAATGTCTGTGTCGGGATGTGACAACCTCATCGTATGACGTGATTTTGGTTACTAGATTATTCCACTGATCAGGCATAATGAGGTAGTAGAACTCAGGACATAGGTTTATCTGGATTGCTTATCGCTTTACCTATTCCTGTCATCTAGTAGTGCTCACTATTGTCATGTTATGATCTAGAGGGTAAGGTATCAGAAAGCGACGTACCAGTAAAATATATTGTGTATAGGTTTCGATTCTTGCATTAAGAAAGTCGCCTTTTTGATCTTCCTCTTGGAACATAAAAAAAGAACTAACAAAATAAGCGTCGGTGTCTGGCTTATTGTAGATCTCGTCTACATACGTAATTGGAACTCGGCGCTCGTCACAGCTTTATTTCATTAGTGTGGAGTATGGGCTAGTTGAATCAATACTGCGCTTAATATAATTGATAGTTTTCATTATTTATTTGTGCTATAAATTAGGATATCTAAAATATAATTTTTGTACAAAAATTTAGAGTCTCAATAAAATAACTGTTAGATATGCAAAATAATAGCTAGCGTTGTAATGAGCGTCTGTGTCTGGATCAACATAGAACTCTCCTATACACGAAATTGGACCTTAGGGCTCATTTTGTACATAATATCATTATAGAGCTAGCGAAATCAATACTGTGCTCAATATCAATTGATAGTTGGTATTTATTTCTGTTAAATGAAGCTATTAGGTATGCAAAATGACTGCTAGAGTTGTAATAAGTGGCTGAGTCTGGATGAGCGTAAGACTCGTAATTCGACCTCGGGCTCAATTTATTGTTTTGATATATATTTTAGTTAGACATACAGCTACCTACAGATCTTGGAAATCTGTGGTTTGAAGTCTGTCAATAAAATAGCTATTAGGTATGCAAAAAGACTTCTAACACACACACATTGACTGTTACACACCAGGGCGCGAAAGTTTTATTGGCAAGGGGGCTAGTGTTGTGTGGAATCAATACTGTGCTTAATCATAACTGATCGTTTTTGTATTTAACTTTCATATGTTAAACTATACTCAGAAGTTGAATGCAGAGTATATATTAATAAAATACACGCAAGCGAAGTAACTGTTAGCGTCTAAACGGACGTCTGCCTGTGCGTCAGCGTTAAAATTTGCCTACACACGTAATTGCATCCAAAGCTCATGGCAACTCTATATCATTATCAGAATGTAGTGGAATCATACTGTTCTTAATGTCAATTGATGGTTTCGTCTATTTCTGTTGCAAATAAAGCCGACTTTAAATTGTTGTGTGTTTGACTGATTTTTTGTCTATGTGGTACTTGTCTTGCTTTTCCTTACTTACTTCACTGTCGTATTTCTGTTTGGAGCATTGTGTTATAAACTTATTTTTACAAGAGGCTTAATATTTCAACATTTATTTGGCAACACATTTTAAACATCTATGTTCATCATAGTTTTATCTATCTATGTTCATCAGACGTGTGATTGTAAGCATCAGAAGATTCGTTTGTTTGTCTTTTATAATAAAAGAAAATATATAAGTAAGCAAGTATCTTCACGCCCATATCCCTGATGAATTAGGCAGAGCTACAACCAGGGTATCGACGACTAGCCGAAGACACCAAGTCCCACAATGTGATAAATGGCAAGCCTATCGACAACCGGGCACATATCCAATCCCGGGCAACGTTATTTTTTATTAGGAAATTGAAAATATACATTTTCTTATTTTTTGTTCCCCGACCCGGGGATCGAAACCCGGACCTTAAGAAGTCAAGTCCGACGCCGGACCGCTTGACAACAGAAGCGAAAATACAAGTTTAGAAAAATATTTCTATGGGTATAACGTACATTACTTCTCGTTATCTGTGCCCGGGTAAGGCAAGCGTAAATATTATATTAGTTTCTTTAAAGGACGTGGCAGGAAGCAGGAATTCCTTAGAATTTTTAATATGATTCGCGTGGAATTTATATTAAAAATAACACGGGTAATTTTTGTAAAAACCTGCTTTTTACGTCTAAATAATTTATGTTTACATTAGCATAAAGTCTCAAGATCGTTTTTCTTTGAGATGATAATTTTTGAAATTCTTTATTATCACGATATTTTAACTTTAAATTTTTTGACGATTTATTTAAAACAAATGCTTTATCAAAAACGAATGAATACACTAAATTAACATGAAACGAAGGGGTTTATTGTATATTTTATATATATTTATGTAATTTACCCATCTTTTTGTATGTTTTTAAATATGAAAGTATGTGTACAATGTTCTTTCTTACCTTTGTTAGTTATCTTTGATTTTTTATTACGCCATAAAATACGCTTTAGATATTCTTAAATGTACTCGTATCTTAACAATTGTAATATTCTTAGGTAACTTTTTTGTTTGGGGTATTTTTTACAAAATGAGTATAAATTAAAAGGATTTAACATAAGGATTTTAATTAAATAAATATGTAATCGCAATAAAACTAATGTTGTTTTTCACAATCCGACTTGTATGTTTTTAAGCGATTAATTCGCTTTCTATGTTATCGTCTTATGTGGTAGTATACTCTTCAAAAAATATATAATTAATAAAAAAAAATAGAAAAGTACATATAAAAAGTAATAAATAAAAATAATAAATGATATTACACAATTACTATAATAATAAAAAATAATGTGATTTATGCATATAGCATACTACTACTTGTTATTATTACTTAGTATGACGATCAGAGACTAGATCAGATTCATACATACCTTCACGCCAAGTCCCTTACGGGGTAGGCAGCAAGTATCGAGTGCCAGACCTCACGGTCCTGACAAACCTATCTGGCTTCTTTCACATTCATTATCCTTTTCATACAAACACGCCGGTTTCGGAAACTCTTGATACCACCCTCGGATAATATCCGAGTGATCTGATCGAGGAATATCAACCTTGGTCAATCGGATTAGATGACCTGATGAAAAGTGAAAGAAGGGTTAAAACTAAAATAACACTAACTCAAGAGGCGCTTATGCTGCTAAGAAATAACTTTGTAGAAGGAACCTTGTAGACGGCTATTGCAGTTTAGGCTTGGAAGCTTTTGGAAACGAAACATGGAAATAATTTGGTATGTATGTAAAATTATAGAAGCATTTACAACAGACAACAGACATGTGAAGTGATGACATATAAAATCTTTCTCTCTCCGAAAAAAATCAAAATGTCGTTTTGCACAGATATTCAGACAGACAGATCTGCCAGAAACTTAAGATTTGGCACTTTGTACTCTCTGGCTACCTCGTCAGGGTCTTGGCTAATGTATGTATTATGTGTGTTTAATTAATGTTATTAATTAAATGAATTAAGAAGAGCCTCTACAAAACTTTGCCGGTGCACATTTTATCATTACTAGTTAGTTTGAACGACTTTCGACTTAGAATTATTAACAAAATCGTCCAACTATTCCAAAACCTGGCCACCTAAGATATCTTAACCAAACTTAATATTTATAAAAATAATGTTTACTGCATGTCCATTCGTATATACAACCAAATTACTGATAATCTCAAATATCTTTCATTAAAAAGATTCCGAAGGAAGGTATTTGACTTGTTGTTAGATAAAACATATTATAGTGTCAAAGATTTTCTTGTAGAAAAGAATTTGTAGTAAAACAACTAATAATTATTAACCAAATATATTGAAAGGTATGGTGGCCGAGGAGTTTGTTTCGCCGTTTCTTCTCCTGTCTGGCTAGGTTTGGAAACGGTGGTAGTTTACGGTAGACAGGGTTAAATTCAGTTATAGTTATTAAATGTTCATTAATAAATAATTAATCTAGTTATAAATATAAATAATTGGCTTAGAAGTTGAAGCATTTGTACCTTATTAAATAATATATTTTATAAATGTTAAAATATTTGCACACCAAAATATGGTAGAATATGTTGATATACTTAAATATTTTTGTAACATCTCATTTACACACATATTTCCGCAAATAAATAATTTTCTTTCTTTCTTTAAACCTGAAATTAACTTAGAGTATGGTTCCAACTCTGGTAGTAAATCTAAGCTCTAAGGTTTAAACATTTAAATCTTTTTGACTATTGTCAAAGTCACTCCGAATTTTGTAGTTGTCATACAGGAATCGATGATGGTAAAAATACTTCTGAATTTTGTTTCCAAGAAACTTATAGTTTTGGGTGTATCTGTGCTAAATATCTATTTGCTATGGGAACGTTTTCTAAAACATGTGTTTTTATGTGTTTTTTAATCACAACACCTGTATGTATAACAAAAATTTAGTGACAATTTAAAGCAGTTTAAAAGTGTCTGGCAAAGACACGATTTCTCATATTGTTCCGAAGAAAATGTACACTTTATGATTTGACGAAAGTTTAGATATTTTATTTACACACCTGTTCCCGACACCTGTCAAAGCCACGCTGCTCCAAACTTCATTCTAACCTCGTTCGACCGTGTGTTTGCAGCATGCCCTGTAGCTTTGAGCCTTTATAATACTATGGTCTGGCTGTTCCGAGATCTCAAACTAAAAGGCTTTTCTACATTTCGTTAACTTAAGGCTACTTCACACGGTGACCAAATGTCGAAAACGCCTTTTTAGTAAGATCATGTTTGTAGGGTTGGCAATAAGCTTTGTCTGTGTATACCTAGATTTTTTTTTAAATATGTAAAAAGTATAGTGCGCTTCAAAAAATATAGCATAACTTACTTAAAATTATATATATTTTTCTCTTTTTTGGCTTTAGTATTGCAAAATATAAACACTGATTTATTGTACCGAAATATGTTATTTTCGTGTACTTAATTTTTTTAACAGTATATAGTACGGAGTCCCAAACATAGTACAATTCTTAGTATTATAATTATAGTACGATTGGTATTATAGTAACCTTGTATTGGAGCATGTTATTCAAAATAACAAAATACAGTATTTTTCTTGTTTAGTATGTATTAATATTAATCATTTCTAATGTATTCATATAGATTATTCTAACATATACTCGTACATTTACATCAAAATTATTACAAGATTTACGTAAAGTTTACCATATATGGTGTTATGTAAAATACATACCAAGTATATACAGAGAAATTCTATTATAATTGCTAAGATTGCGGAATCAAAGGGCTTGTTACGTTTCAAATAAATCAAGTACATGGAAAGTCATGTAAAGGGCTTGATCATTTACATACATTACAAATCAGAGCCATTCAAATCTCCCTTATGGAATATAATTTGAGTTTTGAGAAGTTGCAAACAAATGCCAAGTTCAATCTTCAAGTCTTGTATGAATTTTAACAGAAAATGTTCTCCATTTGAATGGCAATGGCTCAGTGGTGATAGCTACAAAAATATATTAACTTTAACAAAAATGTTCTCCATTTGAACGGCAGTGGCTCAGTGGTGATAGCTACAAAAATAGATGAATTTTAACAAAAAATATTCTAAATTTGAATGTGGCTAAGTGGTGATAGCTACAAAAATATATGAATTTTAACAAAAAATGTTCTCCATTTGAATGGCAATGGCTCAGTGGTAATAGCTACAAAAATAGATGAATTTTAACAAGAAATGTTCTTCATTTGAATGACATTGGCTCAGTGGTGATAGCTACAATAATTTATGAATTTTAACAAAAATATTCTAAATTTGAATGTGGCTAAGTGGTGATAGCTACAAAAACATATGAATTTTAACAAAAAATATTCTAAATTTGAATGTGGCTAAGTGGTGATAGCTACAAAAACATATGAATTTTAACAAAAAATGTTCTCCATTTGAATAGCAATGGCTCAGTGGTGATACAAAAATATCGTTATTTCAGTTTGTGACATTTTTAAAAATATCAGGCCTGACAATATTCAGTGACATCAGTGGTTTTATAGGCGAGGGTTGATTTTTTAAAGATGTTGTAGACGGCTGTAAACATAACTACCAATTTCCTTTCTCCTTAAGAAGAAACTTTGTTTCGATCTTTCGATCATCATTCAATTTCATTTAAATCTATGATCCAGACGGCTGCAAACCAATTTTTACAACCGCCTAGAGCCTCTATTACCACAAAAATTTAAGAATCGTTTACAGGCTGTTTATCTCTCAAAACATTACGTACTGAGTATACTTCTCTCTTCTAATTGGTATATATTGACACAAAAATGTTACCAACTGTAAAAAAATCGTCTTTTTATTTTATTTTTGTGAAGAAAACATAATATTTTCCGTAGTTTAATGTCTAATAATAATACGTACATTATGTGACTAAGCATATTTTTATAGTTTTTTCATGCGTTTGAGATTTTTATTAGTAAATACACCTACTTAAAAACAAAAAATACTCATCACTTACCTTAAATAAGTCCTATTTTGGTATTCCACAATCAACAGTGTGGCGTTTTACAATTAGGGGATGACAAACATTACGTATATTTTACAGCTCACGAATATTCTGGAACAATAGCTTCCACCCCTGTCGAGTTCAATGGTCTCTTGTTAGAGGTGTGAAGCCGTATACTGTAATCAAACATATGATAAGGATTTTACAATGTAGATACCGCCATTAACGATACCTTTGTTCGAAAATTCAATTAACAAAAAACATTTGATATTTTTTGTTATTTTAGGTGACAAGTAAGCTATTGGATTTTATGATAAACAATTCAGTCTTGCAGCAAATAAAATGTTGACGGTATATTTCAACCTGAGACAAAAAAACTTTTGACGACTTCTGAAGAATAGCGTGTAGCAGCCCTATTGTTTATGGCACTTTCGAAACTAATCTATAAATATCTTACTTGTAATGCAAATTTAACTAGGGCATTGGAAGTTATGAGTATCTACCACCTAATACATACATAATACATATGTGGAAATATAGCATCCCGCCCAAAGCCGTCTAATTACTATATTTTCTGTGTTGGGATGTTGCGATCCTATGCAGCGTCTGTGGCACCTACTAGTCATAATTGGCTAGAAAGTACTGGCAGCAGCTCACCAGGGTTGGCACAAAAACGAAATCAGTGCTCGTCATTGTTAGTAGCATTGCATATTTGTTATTTTTTTACATTACAATGTTTATCTTATTAGAGTCAGTGGGATTAAAAGAAAGTGTTGGTGTAAAAATGAGACAGGACAAACTCCGTTGGTGTGGTCAGGTGAAAAGAGTGACAAATGAATGATTGTCACTCTTTTGCTGGGGTATTGTCCGAGGTTGGTTTGCGAAGAAACCACGACGCGAACCGCGAAGAGTTTCCGAATCTGGCATGATAAGATAGCGAAGAAACACACAGCTTTTCTAATGGTAAGATATAACCACGGTCTTAAGACAAGATCGATGTTATAGTTGCATCGCTATCTCATGGCCGAGATAATAAGCCAAATGTGCAAGTCCAATGACTAGCCAACTCTGGTCCCAAATATGACACTGTCATTACAGCGGCAGGAATAGATAGAGGGGTCGATCCTTGGCTGGTGAAGTTGCTGCACAGCACTTTCCCACCAGTGATCTTGTAGGTAATGACCTATTCAACCTTAATGACCTTTGCTCGCCTCTAACGAGCTGCCTGGCAGGAAGGCAGATGGTCAATTCTATTCACAAAAAACCGGACTAACAGGAATGAGAAAGAAGCTAAGCAGGTCTGATGGGCTAGTACGCTAGGACTCGATACTCTTTGCCTTCCCCTCAATAACTTAGCATGAACATATGCAGCTTAAAGTATAATATAATAAGTTTTCAGAACATTATTTAAATCTCAATTCAAATTGCATTAGGATTTACTGAACAGTAATGCAATCTTCAGTGAACCTCAAGTTACATCCAGCTATTTGTAACAGTCAGATTGGCTGACACTAAGTCTAGACGCCCTCAAGTCTGGAATGAGATTGATTCTTACATTAACGTCACTTGGATTTCCACGGGTTGGAATAATTTGAGAGGAGGTTTCGGGATGTGATTTGGTCTGATGCAAAAGTGACTGATCTCAGCTTAAAGCATCTCCTTTTGGTGCTGGGTTTTAGTTACAGGCTTTGCTTTAATCAAGGCGAGTTTGCTACTATCACCGTGACTGTGACTTTACTAGATGTTTTCAGAAAATGCCATCGCTAAAGAGATTTGCAATGACGCGTCGGGACTGGTACTCAAGCCTTACCTATTCTTGCTATGACAGCATCAGTGCTGATTACTGCTGTGTTCCAACTGGAACAACTGAAGGGCAATCACTAGTCTTCTGCAGATAATATTTTAGTCTTGGACTAGCAATGTATCTTCCTATTAATTGGCTTTTTGTGTCCATTACTAAAATAGAAATTAATCCCCTTTTCGCGTGGTTATCAACATCATGCCTGAATTGATGGATCAATTTTGCTGATTCTTATTCTTTTTGTTGGTTATTGTTAGAAGGTTCTTATGGAAAAAAATCGGGCAAATTGCAAGGAAAACGAGATTTTTTCTATGTCAACTGTTAGTACTTGTTAATGTCAAGCTATAGGAAGTTCGCCGGTATTACATTATTACAAATATTCAAGTCTGTCTGTCTGTTGATCCTTTGCTGCTAAACTGATGAACCGACCATGTAGAAAATAAAATGTATATAGGTAAAGACCCGGATTCAAGCATAGGCTTTTTTTTCAAAACTCGACCCTCTAGGTTGAAAGTTTGTATGAAAAACTATTCTACGCTGACAAAACGAAGTCGAAGTAAACAGCTAGATCCTTACATTCATACATATATAAATTTCCTTCTCTCCTCACATCCACATGCCTTCAAATTCATTTTACGCTCTACACACATGTTGCAGTAAATCATTAATATAAAATAAAGGTAACACAAAAGCGTTTATATTGTTCGTAAATTATAAGCTTGCCGGAACTTTATTGGGAAATTCACGTACTTAGGTTAACGGTTGAAACATGGCGGCCGGAAAGGACCACGACCCAACCCAAGCTGAAGGCTTTTAAAACGCACCTGCGACAATATATAATTCAAACTTCATCGCACATTTTAAAGTGGACTGTGATCATTTTCAATTAAACAGATGCAAGCTAGTTTTAACCGGTTCAGATTATGTATGTAATAGAATGAATGAATGACTACACTTTATTATGTACTAAAATATACAAAATAATACTCACTCTTTCACTTTTAATATTTAACTCAGGTGCAGAAAGGCGGTCTTATCGCTTTAGTGCGATCTCTGCCAGACAACCTTAGGGTGAAGGAGACAAATTATGTAATTTAAAAACTGAGGTAGGGCTTCATCAAACAAAATTTATGCTAATCTAATAAATATTTTGTTTTATTTCAGATAAAACATAGATCTTATAGTCCTTATTACAATGCAATCTTATATATTATAAATATATGTTATAATTTCTTGTGTCACAATGTTTGTTCCCATACTCCTTTTAGAGAGAAAGCTTGACTAATTTTCATGAAATTTTGTGAGCATATTGAGTAGGTCTGAGAATCGGCCAACATCTATTTTTTATAACTCGTAGTGATGAGGGTGAATCTTTTTCATACTCCTTAGTGATAAGGGTGACTCACTCCAATTTTTTCATAGCAGAACAACGTCTGCCGGGTCAGCTAGTATCAATCTAATTTTACTCTTACCTCATTCTTTGCTTAGTAATAAGACACTTATGCTCGATTCCTATATTCAAGAAACGAGTCGTTTTGAGTACGGCTGGTAGTATTTTATACGATTAGTAAGATTGCTAATAACGTTGCTTATTTTTTACAGTTAACTCAGAACCAATCTTGCAAATATGAGAAACGCTCCCTTACTTTTGAGTAAACTACAAATAGTTAAAGCTACTGATTACGGTTCGTTAATAATAGGAACCGAGTAGTAGTGTCTTCAGCCAGTCGTGGAGGCTCTGGTTGTACCTGTACCTGAAGATACTTTAGCTTATCGTGTGTTTTTTTTTTGCGATTCCGTCAATTGTCACTAGATGAACTTAGGTAGTTAGCGGTAGCATCATTAGGCTACCGCTTCAACTAAAACATATTTATCATAATCAGTCATTTCCATGACAAGTTGTCAGGACGTGACTGATTATGACGACTTATGACTAATTTGGATACAAAATTATTAAAAATTCAGTCAGCCACATAAGAATTGAAGTGAAAGTGTTTTCTGTATTATTTCCAATTGTGATCATAAAAGCTTCCGAATATGACAATTTATTATTCCACTTTCCTATAATAAACCCCATGACAAAGCGTCTATTCAAGTTTAGCTACATTAAAAACATAAGCACGCATTGATCATCCCTCTGTTAAGCGAACCCTTAGTAATGGAAATTTCGGGGGATGTCATAGATTGTGTTATAACAGAAGGGTGCTAGAAAAATCTAAGTCATGCTTTGGTCATCCATATTGTTTGGACAATACTTATTTTGTATACGTGTAGCCTTTATGTGTACATTAATTATTTTCTTATTTAGAGGCTATCGTTACAAAATTTCATGATGTTTTGACCCCTCCAAAACATATTTTAATAATTATTTCTTCTTAATATTATGGTTTTGATTCCCTCATAACTTTCCATTCAATTGGTTAAGTTCGTGTTGAAAACGTAGAAATTGAAAATGATAATCGTTTCAGCCAGGCAAAGTTCGCGGTGGAGACCGAAAATCGAATAAAAAGCATTAGAAGAAATTGTCATTTTGCGATGTAGAATTTGTTCTAACTTGTGTACACTTGGACCTAGAACCCGTACGAATTAACTTGCACCTCGCGCACATGTCACAGGGTTTTTTTCATTGATCTATCATTTATGAATTGTTGAATGGTAATAAAAGGTCGGTTTGATAACGGTTACATAGATGGACTACGCTTTACGTTCGCTTACGATTCGTACGAGCTGTAGAACAAAATTAACACTAAACAAAGTAATACCTTTTTTAAATTTCCTTAAACGGATTCAACCGTAGTCTAGTAAACGTATTGTCATGTCAAATAATAGAACAATATTAAAATTGGACATAACATTAATTACATATCCTTATCCTAAGAACAGATGAATTATGAGAAACAAAGAGGTAATTAGCATTCAAAACGTAAAAAGCATTGCTTACCAGTCCGTTGAATATAATAATAAAAATCTTGTCTATAATAATTATCGATTTCATAGTCTAACTACCATGCAATAAAAATGAGGGTATTCCTAAATGTCTTAACTTAAATGTACTTTTCCTGAATATATCAGATCCTTATCGTAATAAACAATGCCCTATCTAAACACTTATTCTTTGAAACATCCACTATACTTATTTGGGTTCAGACTAAGTTCAACTCTATTGTGATTGGGTAAGGTTTGAAATGTCTCACACCATCGGTTGATTCATTTGTATGCGTGCTGGGTTCAATTCGCCTGATTGGCCGTACGTTCACGGAAGGGTGACAGCGCTAAGATTTGCTTTCTATCGTTTCACTTGGATGACTTGATTTTAATTTGATTCGTTTGTAATGAACATTTAGGGATTCTGAATTACTTTTCGATAAGTGGTACCATTAAATTGTAATAAAGAAAAACTTTGTTTTATGTTTTAACCATAAATTCTAGACACGTGCTTGGAAGGTATTGAATGTAAATTTTGCTTGCTACCTTTATGAATAAATACAAATAAATATTTGCATTAAACACGTACAATATATTTCATATACAATTGTATCATGAAACAGCAAATGCTACAATTATGTCAGAAACTGTACTAATTATGGAAGATGAATTATGTTAATTATTCAAATCAAATATAAGCAAGTAGGAATTTAATTGCTACATTTTGAAAAAAGTTAGTCTATGAAGAATTTTGTTTGAGGATAGATTAAGTATCAGACTTTAATTTTTTTTGGTTTACTAAAGCTTTACTTTAGCATAGTTAAGTATTTTCGTTTGAGCTAACAACACTACTACTGTAAACAACACTACCATTTAAATTCATATTTGATTTCAAGGCTGAAAATCTCGGAATGTACCTAAGGAGTTAAATATGCAAGACTGTCATCATGTCCTATAAAGCAAGAAGATAAGATATTTTTTTTAGTTTAGTATGTTGTAATCCTAGGGATGTTTTAGTCAAAAATAGTTCTTAATAAAGAATGTTTATTATTATTTCAATGTTTTTTAATGTTCATATATAAGAGTCGTATTAGTTAGTTATACACTATTAACAACTCAAGAACGGCTGTACCGATTTGGTTGAAAATTAATGGAAAGGTAGCTTCAAACCAGGAAATGGACATAGGATACTTTTGATCCCATGCAAATGCCATATAATTGCCATATAAACTGAACGAGTGGAACGAAATACGCCGAAACAACCAGTTTTTTCATTTTCTGTGCCTGTCATGTCTAGAGCCTTATTTTTGGCAGTTAGTTCTAGTAAGCTTTTTTGTTTTCTAGAAATTTGTATTTCTTCTCTTTCGAAATTTAACGAGTTTTATCTGCTCTAAAAATTTGAATATCACATTATTAATAAAAAACAATATGTATACACGTATGATGTAGTTTACCGATACCTGTGAAACACTACATTGTGCAAACATCAATCTCTTTTCATCACATACATTCATTAGTAATAGCTGGTTCAAAGCCCTTTGTATTTTGATACAGATCCCTTACCTTAATTGCCCGTTCTACCGCAAGGACAATGATAGGGCCTCTGCTGTTTTATTTCGGATTAGAGGGGAAAATAGGTGTAATTACAAGTGTGCGAGGTTTCACATCTGAATCTGAAGTTCACGGTTGAACAATATCATTGATTTATAAAGTTTAATTTGGTGATACCAAAATAAAAGATAACTGCTGTTTCTGATTTTTTTAAAATAATTGACGACAGAATGCATAAATTCCATTTGTCCTATCAATAGTGTTAGTAGTAACTTTTTGGCATTTTAAGATAATTTAATCTCGAATAGACGATGTTATTATGACAATATCTATAGAGTCCAATGAAAATGAAAAAAATCTTTGATGATCCATTTATGTCATTTGTCACACATGTTGGTAATTTGTAATTTTCATTTTCTTTATAAAAATACTTCAATCATATTACAAAGAAAGGTCATCGAAAGGAATGTTTAGCTCGTTTCTTCGTGGGGACTCCTTATAACCGATTTCATCTGTTTCGCATAAACATGTTACGCGTTCCACATAATTCATTATATGGATACGATAGCCATTAGCAGCCGAAATCATTTATGCTATTTGTAAAGGGAGAAAATATTGTATGTTTTTGAGTTCTTTAAAACACTCAGGGTATTAAAACATAAATTTACGAGTCAAATTAATGTCATTTTATTTCTGCTGCTTATTTGAGTTTGAAACGGATTTAAAAGATCGCCCAGTTTCTGATGCGATAAACAATTTAAATCTATGATCTTTTTAAAAGCTGTTTGACATGACTTCGGTTTGGAAGTCGAAACCAAACTTATAAACATTAAATTTATTAAGATTTAATTGTTATTAAAATTTACATTTTTAAACAGCTGTTGAAAAAATTAATTGTAAATAAGTTCCAAGTTAGGTTCATGTAATTGGCAACCTTTTTTTGGTGGTGTGAGCGAGATATTTTGGCTATCTTTCGCCAACATAAATTGATGTTGATAATAATTTATTATGTTTGCTTTAATTTAGTTAAAATTTCTTTAAACAATCCTATTTTTAGAATTGATTATTGTCACCTTCAAATTAGATATTCAAACCTGGTTCCTCGTTTCCTTTATTTACAATAATTTGATTAATTACCATCCATTTGAATAGGGCGGTAGTTTTGATTTTGTATGAATAGCGTGGTCTCGGCTATCGTGATTTAATTCCTCCGTAGATGTCGTTGAGAATGGCTGTCATCGTATTCAAATTAATGTTTACGTTTTATTGTTGAACAGTCAAGCATTTGTCCTGCGTTATATACGCCAAGAAATTTATTGGACGCCATTACGAAATTTCTCATTCATCATTTTCCCATTTCAATGTCTGTGGCGTCCGCTTTTAGATCGTAAATTTTAATTATAACATTTTAAATTGAAATGACTTTAATAGGATAGTATAGCGATTGCACTTCGATAATTGAAAATGGGAGTACGATTTGTTTGACTTATTTGTAGGACACAGTTACTAAGCATTTACTGTTTGATAGAGTATTTGTGTTTTATTTGTTTCCTTGCACTTCAAACTATATACACATAATAACCACATACATATCTCTGTATCGTGTGCCACGTGTCATGATCCTTGCCAACATGTTTAGTTTGCTTCATTTTAATTACCATCTTACACAAAAACGCCTGTTGCAAATTAGAAAAAGTTACATCATCATTTTTTTGGTATTATATTTTTGATGGAGTTTAGAGTTATTTATAAGGATTTCAAATCGTTAAATCTTAAGAAAGTGCAAGCTTTCAAAGTCTTTAATATTTATATTCATTACAGAAAGGAAAATGTTTTTTAAAATACTTAAAAAGCTATATACAAAAGCACAACAATTTTAAAATTACCCAAAGGCAAATTTGTTTAAAATGTGCCCTATAAATGAACATAGTGACAATAGCAATATATTAATTTTAACACCTGTTTCACAACATTACCAGTGCTATCAGATTCTCTTAAATTGAAATGACTTTAAGGTTTATTCAAGAAATTTGCTCTGATTCAGTTTTATTTGTATTCAGTTATAAATATTTTTTTCTGCTTGAATAAATTTTATAATAAAAATTGATTGTTTTAAAAATCTCTTAACATTTCCGGGGAACATTTGCTAAGAGTAAAGTTGCTGTTTTTTAAAAAAATAACTGCGAATAAAGAAGATGCGCCGCCATTTAGCCAAATGAAAATTTCACTTGTACGTGGGTACAGCACGGAACAACAGACGATAAAGGACCTATCAGTATTCTTCCAATGGCAACAACAGTGTCATTGGCATAAAGAAGGCATGCTCGTTAATTACGAGTATTACAGGAAAGATTTTTGTAGTGGCACGTATTAAGATTGTACGTACTGTATCAGCTATAGTATAAACATCGTCTGATTTTGACGTACGTCAAGTCTTGTCTTCCGACAAATAATAAAAATAAGCATCATAGAAGTACTATTCATTACTTATTACCCATTGTTAAATATTATTTGATAAGGAGTTCAAGTTTGATTCCCGGAGGGGCAGGCTTTTTTGTAATGGATATCTACGTGCTTATTATATATTACATCTATTTAAGTATTTTTGTGTGTTATTATCTTTATCTAACACTCATACCACTAGGCCATGATTTGCATTCTTTAAGTTTGGAGTACGTGTAAGGTTAATTTATTTTACTTTTACTAAACCGTTAACTCCACTTTCTCAAGAGACTAATATCGGCTTTCCTACTCTTTCTCATTCTCAATTTAGCACAGTATTCGGCATTTTAATAGTTAACTCATTGACACGTGCGTCATTATAATGAGTGCGCTATATGTGTCTTACTAGCTGTCCCGGAGAACTTTGTTCATTCGTTCTTTTTGTATAGGAAAACATAAAATGTTTTTGCTAGTTTTCTAACGGTTTTTTCTAGACTTCCACAAATAATTCAAAATTAACCAAATCAGTCCATCTGTTCTCGAGTTTTACAGATACTAAGGGACAGCTATTGATTTTTGTATATAAAATAAGAAGAAGATTATTCTGAAATAGCCTTACCAAATATTCATACATTTCATCGGTCAAGGACCAGCATTCAGTGAAACATTTTAAAGTCAGACGATGTACTAGAGGATCAGTACCAAGCTTAACAAACTCGAGTAATCATAAACCCATAATTCAACCTTTCATTTTAACTCCGTGACTCTTAAATGGTGTAGAAGTAATTACCCTGTGAAGTCAGAGATGACAGTAACAGACAAACTAATGACTGCCAATACCGAAACGACTGTGGTTAAGCTCGTTAATGTGTCAGAAGTTTTTGACTCTTATGTACTGATAATAAGACTGAAAATCCTCTAAAGAAATGGATACTTGCAATTGATTGTGTCTCAAAGAAGCAATATCTTACTGATTCCTTGGTAATACATTTCCTTTCTGAGTGTGCGTTGACTCTAGTTCATACAAAAAGGGGAATTTGCTTACTTTTGTTTGAATTGACTCAGGAGATAAGTGATTTCGCTCTCGAATGCCTTCTTAAGATCTTGGTTACATTTTATTGAGCGGAAGTTTTGTATCTTCATTCCTGCTTCTGTTTACTTCGAACGGAAAAAAAACAGCATGTATTTTTACGTAATATTCATTTTTCTGCTATTGGTGTTGTGTTGTATGTAAAATACGTTACCTATAATCGTGATTTGTTCCTAAAATAGATTCCAGGCTCTCACTAAGCAAATACATTTATTGTATTGTGAGGTTTTATGACTATGAGCTAACTAAATACATACATATCTTGCCGACAAGGCTTCTGCAGATGAGGCAAAGAGTATCGAGTGTTAAGTGTAACAATTCCTGCAATCCTATCTTAAATTACAATAACTCTAGCTTACAACCCTTAAATAAATAAATAAAATCCCTGGACAAATCACACAAACTGAATCTAACCCCAAAGTAAGCAAATTATATGCTAGTGTTATGGGTGTTAGTCAACGATACTAAAACTTATAAATACTTAAATAGATACTAGAATAAATTTAACTAACTCCCAGACCCGGAAATGCAGACATCTAAATGTGCATTACACAAATGCCTCTCCCCGTCGGGAATCGAACCCGAGCCTTGCGTTGGTCGATGTAGTTAGGCGTATACGCTATCCACTCGACCAACGAGGCGGTGAACAATATATCTTGTATAATTTCATAAACAATATCCTTTCTACTACTACAAAATGGAGGTATCGTGTATGACAGCCTTAATATCCTTAATATGCATCTTGCGAAACCAACAGGGGATCTTTTACTGATAATATTGCTGGATGTCATGGACCTAAACGTACATACAGTATCTTATGTACCAGGTAATCATGGATCATTAGGCAGTTCAAGTGCGTGATATAAATTAGAAATACTTCAATCTCTAAAATTATTCTACTATAACAATGCGAAAGTTTGTGAGTATGATTTATGGATGTATGTTACTCTTTCATGTTCGAATGGCTGCACGGATATTTATGAAATTTCGAACACAGCAAGATTGTGACCTGGATTACCATATAGGCTACCTTTAATCTCGATCACACAACGGGTACTTGTGAATACGCGGGTGAATCCACAGGCAACAGCTAGTCTTCAATAAACCAAAACGCTTCCAAACAATCAACTGTATTTACCTAGGATCTAGTAAACTTTATGTATCCTCGTGTTTGTTCCTGACGTCCAGAATTACTATGCAAGTTTCTTACATGCATGGAGCTTAATATAAGCTCTTGAATTATGATGTTATGCAGCCCGCATGCTTAGGTGACATTTATTAAATGGTATAAAATTTATTGCCAATGCTCTCGTAAAAGGCAGGGCAACAATCAATTTGGTATACGATGACTCGATTGATTATGGGGGGTCCTCAAACTTAATTTATTCTTTTATAGGAACTTTATGGCTGTCATAAGATGGTAATAACTTTTTATTAAATTTTAGTACTTCTAATTACTGTATTACTGATATCTTTTCATGTGTATGTAGGTTGGCTTCGTGTTAGGAATTTTTATGAGATTGGTTTATGGTGTTAGTAATTTTGGAAGTATTAGGGCTTTCTTTATTATTATTGTTTTTTTTTAATACAATTGTGCTATTTGAGACTTGACTTGATAATCATACAGCATTATTTTGATTTAGTATCTCCATAAACAGTCTGTCAATAGCGCTATCGTTAAAAGATTACGGGCTAAATTTTTTTTATGATATTGGAAGGCAAAGAGGCAGACGGATTTCATAATGGTAAGAAATTCACGCCGCCTAGAGACACAAAAGGTGGTATTGGTTCGTTTCCAACCTGAGGCCGGGATGTTAGGTCTCAAACAAAGGTAGTTTACCGCCTACCTTACCCTCCAAACCGGAACAAGTCATGACGTTATGGCGGCAGGAATAGGTTAGTCGGTGGTACCAATCCGGGTGAGACGCTGCGAAACTCTACCTATGGTAAAAGATATTATTTTGAATTACAACTTTCATGAAATTTATAAAAAAGCCAAGAATTTTTAATAAATAAATTATAAGTATAAGCGATAAGAGTTTAATAAAAATATAATTAATTATCTATTTTCAGATACGTCAACACAATATCAATGATTTATCAAGTTACAAACATTTAAAGTAATGATATACGTGACATTTTGCGTTTTAAGATAGGCTTTTGTATGCTTTAAGTGAAGCTCAAGTTAAATCGAATCCAAGGTACGAAAAGTCGAAGAATTTAAATCGAAAACCAACCAAGTCACCCTTGAAGGGATAGGCGTGTCGCGAACATTTTATGTTTACTTTCATCATAAATAGATTGAAAATACCAGAGCTGAGACAATAAAAGCAAATTGCTTTCCGAGCTGTTTTATGATCCGTCAATACGCAACAAATAAAATGGCAATAACTTCTATAACTTTTCAAAGAGATACGGATTTGTACAATGGTATAATCTGCAACAAAACGAGCTTGGTGAGAGCAATTTTCAACTGTCAGGCCCAAACTCACAACGTGGCATTTGGCAACCAAACTGTAATGGCACAATAAATAGTTTGCAGCCCCTCACATCTGTCACTTAACTAGTAAAATATACAGACGTCATTCAGCGGGTCACGTTGAAAAATCGCGGCGTGGTTGAGCACCCCTGACGAAGGCATTCCTCCTCCATACCGATTCACACTCAAACACAATAAAATAAAGGCCATTTTAGAATGCATTGTCCAATGAATAAATTTAAATATTTGTTAACTTAAAATGTAACCCGTGTAGCCGGAAATACAGTCTAAATTGCACGGCTGAACATTTGTTTCTTGGATTGGTTGGTAGTTATTCGAAAATCGTTTTTGTGATCGTCGTTATATGGTTCAGTATGTTTTTGACCCGTGATTTGCTCAACTTTATTCAGGGGGTTATTTAACTTTGAAGTTGTTCAAAAGACCCTCGATTCGGGATTCTGGTGGATTTCTTTTCGGATTAAAGGCCTCATGAATTTAATGATAGTGCGTTTGATGGTTTTCTCGAATGTGAACGTGTCACGCGTCACCTCTTTAATAAGCTTTTAAGTTTTGTAATGGATTTTAAACTTTAAGTTCTGTGTATTGAATTTGAATTTAAACGCATTTGGCTCATTAATTGTCTCAACGAAGCTATCGAAATCATATTTTTTTATTTTATGTTTAATTTGGATCATATTACAAAAGCAGTTATTCGGTCAGCAACATCAAATTTTTAGCACGATTTTGATGTAATGTATGTATAATTTTATCTTTTTAAATTCATGTTTAAAATTATTTCGTTTGCAATTTAGTAATATTTTTTTTTTGCAGAGAAATTGAACATCAAATTATATGGGTTTCTGCATAGTGACGTCTTTTTCTTTCAATTTTATGTAATTAGGCCATTTTATGTATACTCTTGTTACCATAATTATTCACGAAAAATACAACCCTGTTTGCTGAATGAAATGTGATTGAAAATAGTAGAATTCATGGACTAATAACGCGCAAATTTTGAAATGTCATTAACACAGGCCTTATTTGAGTTTATTCGGGTACAATTGACACAAACAGAAGAAAATACCAACATTTAAGCGGTTCTAACCACAGCCCTGACTAGTCAAACCGCAAACAAACCGGGGAAAACAACTTGTATGCTGTATCTACATTCAAACACTATTTTAAGCACTAATTGCAAAGCAAAGAATCTATTTGTTGAAAACTTATGGTGCACGATAATTAACATCTCTTACAAACACGATACCTGTGTAGATCAACCTTTTCTAGATTAGGCATGAGTAGTCTAAAAGTAGCACAATATTTTTTCCTAATTAATTATTAGGCATAATATAAGACAACCTTACTTGCACATGGAGTAATATAAAATTTAGTTTATCTATTTATCTTTTTCTGTAATTATATGGGATTATAATAGGCAGCAGTGTTTTCAGTCTTTAATATCAAGACCATATGTGTTTGCTAACATGCATGCAAACAGTGAATCATTTATATGAATACCTTTTAAAGTAAGTTGAAAGCGGCTGAAAATTAGGGCTAATTAATTTTTTTTTTTAAAAACAATCACTCGAAAACGAGTAACTGACTAGTTTTTAACTGCAAGAACGTATAAGAAAGAAGCAAGTAATCCTTCATTACAATTTACTCTTTAAATTTGTTAATAATGCTAGTCCTATTAATATTATACAAATGCGAAAGTTTGTATGTATGGATGTATGGATGTTTGTTACTCTTTCACGCAAAAACTACAAAGCCGATTACGATGAAATTTGGTATGTAGGTAGCTGAAGACCCAGAATAACATATAGGCTACCATTTATCCCGGAGTCCCTTGGGGGTTTGGACTTACGCGGGTGAAACCGCGGGGCGCAGCTAGTATTAAATAATTATAAAAATATACAGTAGTACTATTTAATATATGCGCTTCGGCTATATTCGTCAAGCCTTGCAAATCCAAATGTATTTTAAAGATATTTATATAGAGTTGTTATTACACGTAATTAATAATTTCGCTTAATAATAGATTAGGTCAGCCAATTTTAAAATAAAAGTATAAATATAAAAAGAGTAAAAAGTGTAAAGCCGAAGCGCATAATTTAAGTAGTAATACTGTACTGTGTTACATAATGAAAATGTTTTGTAGGTTTAAACATCCGCGTTTGTTACAATTTTTGATTCTCAATCTATTTGTGATTGTTCATCAAAGAGATTTGCCTCCCCAACTACCCAAATATTGACTTAGCTGCGGTCGTAAGTAGAAATTATTTATCATTCTTTGATATGGTGTTTGCATTTTGACTGTAATTATGCATGTTTGTTTATGTGCAGTTGTTTGAAATAAAATTATCCGCTTTGAAGTCTTTTTATCCTATATGAGGATATCACAAACAATTTTATTTGATATTCCGTTATTTGTAAGACATAGTTTAAACACATTTTTGATGTAAGGTCAAAGTAACGTTTTTTAAACTTTTAATCAGTTCCTCAAGTACCCTCTAGTATATTTTCTGTAAATCTAGTGTTCTCCAGTATTTTTTCAAAAGGCATAGTATTTTATTATTTGTTCACGTTTTCATATCTTATTAGTTTTATTTTATATTTTGACCGCCTAGCGCACACTACTGCCTCTTTTGACCAACCGCGAGGCTTGGGTTCGATTCTCGGCGGCAGCAGGCATTTCTGTGATAAACATTTAGATGTCTGCATTTCCGGGTGGTGTTTATGAAATTAATTCTGGCATCTATTTATGTATTTTTATATATTAGTATCATTACCTAACACTTATAACACATGCTTATTCAATTTGTATAACTTGTCCAGGTACATTTTTGTTGTCCAACACATTATATGTCGTACATATCCTTACTTTACAAGACATAGCCAAATGTTGACCAGTATCTACAGTTTTCTACTTATTTTATTTTCCCGCTGTTGGTCCAGGCTCCTTTGCAGAATAGACCATGTGCCTACCTGCCAGGCAGCTCGTAAAAGGCGAGCACTGACTTACCGTCACTAACACCGTGACATCTGACTAGGTGGTAGAGTTTTGCAGCGACTCACCCGGATTGTTACCACCGCCTTACCTATTCCTGCCGTCATAACATCATGACGTATTCCGGTTGGGAGGGTAAGGTAGCCGGTAAACTTACTTATGCTCGAGGCCTAACATCCAGACCTTAGGTAGGCAACGCACCATTACCACCTTTGGTGTCTCTAGGCGGCGTGAATTTCTTACCATCAGGATATCCGTTTGCTTGTTTGCCTTCTAATATCATAAAAAAATATTGTCATATTACGTATAACAACTCGTGGTCACTATTTTATAAAAGGACTTGTTTATTAATTGTCTAAATAAGTTGGTCTTTCAACTTTAAATTTCGAACCTGTCCTTAAAGGATAAAAAAGATTAGTTCAAAAATAGTTAATTTTAAAGGTTTAGTTTAGCTACTGGTTTACCAATATTTTTAATCACTTTAAAGTAGAAACTTGAATCATGTATATCAATTACCAAGCCCTTCATCTCAAACTCAAATAAAAGGTAACCTTAGAAGATTGTCGCACTACGTAGTTCAATGAATCCAGAAAGTGATCTAGTCCCATCTGTTCGCCAATGTAACTTATAGGGACGTACTTACATATAAATCGAAATCGATGTAATACAGAAATTTACATCAGCTTTCTATCGACAGTGAACTTTTCGATTTTGTATCGATAAGATTTTTTTTTATTAATTTTGCATAGAAATATATATCGCAATGCAGATGTAAATAAATAAATATCTCTGGACAAGTCACACAAATTGAATCTAACCCCAAAGTAAGCAAATTATGTGCTTGTGTTATGGGTGTTAGTCAACGATACTATTACATAGAAATACTTAAATAGATACCATAATAAATTTAATAAACACCCAGAGCCGGAAATGCAGACATATAAATGTTCATCACACAAATGCCTGCCCCCGTCGGGAATCGAACCCGAGCCTCGCGATTCGTCGATGCAGCTAGGCGAGTACGCTAGCCACTCGACCAACGAGGCGGTTGTATGTACCCGAGGGGACCTAGGATTCAGTTGTTATTATTATTATTATGTCTAAATATTTTATTATGGTATTTTATTGGCGGTATTGTTATGATTTAGGTCCAAACGAATATGACTTCAACCTTCAAGAAAATAGCGTACTCATTCCTTAAAGGTCGGCAACGCATCTGTGATACTCCTGGTTTTGAGGATGTCCGTGGGCGGAGGTGACATTTTCCATCAGGTGGCCCACTTGCTCGTTTACCTCCTCTTACATAAAAAAAGGTTGACCTAAACAAATAGTTCAGGTAATATTCAAAGGTAATGTCAACAGTTTCAAAAAGTTTTAGTGATGGAATCTATATATATAAAAGAAAGTGGTGTTAGTTACACCACTTATAACTCAAGAACTGCTGAACGGATTTAGTTGAAAACTGATGGGGAGGTAGCTTAGAACTGGGAGAAGGACATAGGATACTTTTTATCCTGTTCAATTGTGAGGAAACTGTGAAAAACAACATTTAATTTTTCCCATACAAACTGAACGGGCTGAACGAAGTTCGCGGGAACAGCTAGTGAGTAATAAATGCGGCAAAAGGTTTGCAAGGGTCGTAAGACTTGGCATGCGATACCCTTTACTACCAAAGAAGAAGTTTTTTTTTAGTTTTGGAAGGCAAACAGACAGGATTTCCTAATGGTAAGAAATTCACACAACCTAGAGACACCAAAGGTGGTAATGGTGCGTTGCCAACCTGAGACTGGGATGTTAGGCCTCGAGCAAAATTACATTTACCGGCTAATTTACTCACCGAACCGGAACAAGTCAACGGCAAGCACTGACGTTATGGCGGAGGGACTAGATAGTGCGGTGGTTGGTACCAATCCAGACGAGTCGCTGTGAAACTACCACCTAGTCAGATGTCACAGTGTTAGTAACGGTAAGCCTATGCTCGCCTTTTACGAACTTACTGGACGATAAATGGTCTATTCTGCAAAGGAGCCCGGACATACACAGGGAGACTATAGATAATAAAAAAAAAAAACAACTTAAAACCAATAGGCGCCGATAAGACTGACCCAGAAAGAAAGAAGAAGAGCTTGAGCCTGACATCGCGTTGGCTAGATGTTATGGCACGATATGTATGCCCTTAGAATAACTTAGTATACCTAAGCATGAAGAACACAAATATTAATAAAAAAAATAAGAGATAAAAATATGGTTTATTATATTTTCTGTTCAATCTAAATTGTAAGATAGATCGTTTCTAGAACATCAACTTGAGATCGCTGACTTCAATAAAGAATATAGAAAAACTACTCGAAGCGTGTCTATCACGATCCCTTCATCTCGACTAAAATAAATCGTAATCTTATAGAGCGATGTCGCACTACACAGTTCAGTGAATCCAGAAAGCGATCTAGTCTCATCTGCCGCTAAACGTAACTTATAGGCACGCACTCATATATAAAATGAAATCGATAGACAGTACGGGATTAAATCAGCTTTCTATCGACTGTGAATATTGAATTTATCGAGAAAGTTGATATCGATTATCTTGCTGAATATAATACAGCTTGGGAATGCCACTTAGTGATGTCACTTAGGGCTGGTTTCACCGATTATTGAAAACCGAGTTTAGCAGAAGTAAGTTCAATGTAAATGAGCTCAATTATCAGTTGTGATCCCGTTCATAAGCTCTTGCAAGTACTCTTTTAAAATTAACAATATTTTTATCCACATCCCCTGAGAATTACCAAGTAAAATAGTTTAATAATTCGATAATGTTGGTAATTTTGTTGCGCACTCACTTAACTAATTTTAAGTTATCGCTGTCTTCTTTCAACGAAAGAAACAGAAAGAGACAAAACACTTTTAGCGCTGTCAAATTAGACCGTGCACGTTATTTCTACAGACGTTTAAACTATTACTCGGAAAACGTCGACTAATCTGACGTGTCTAAAACGTTCCATCTCTTTTGTTTTTGTTTCATTTGAGAAAGATAGCATGCATCTAAAATAAATTTAGTTTGTGAACAGTGGAATTACCACCATTGACATTATGCAAAATTTCTTTTAAAATAAAATTGACATGATTGACACTCTTGACAGTTGACTAAACGCGTTTTTACGTTCATTGCGTTTAAATTTGACGGTTAAATCTAGCTTTAGTGATTTTAGGGTTTCCTATGAATATTATCTAGGATTTGATTTATGTTATTTATCTTTGGTTTCAGGTATGAAAATGCTGTCTGAACAACTATTTGAACTAAATTATCCCTAAGTGCTGATGGATAACCACTTAAGTAAGTGACAGAAAATGTCTTATGTTTTTTCATTAGATGTTTGGTTAAGTCTACGTTTATTTATAAGTATCTTCACGTTTATTTATAACTAGCTGTTACCCGCGGCTTTGCTCGCGTGTCATTTAATATATTTACTGATTACTTATAGCCCATTGATAAGGACTTTTATACTTACTTTCAACCCCTTTTTCAGCCCCTTAGGGTCACAGTTTCCAGAAACATTAAAATACATATCTTTTAACTTTAAATGAGTAGCTCAAAAATTAAGCTTCATGTAATATTTCATAAGCTCAAAAATAAGTCTTCCATACAAACTTTCAAATTTTATTTCACCCCTTTAGGGTTTGAATTTCCAAAATTCCGTCCTTAGTGGGTGTTTACTCCACAAAATGACCCTCTTCACCAAATTTCATGGCTGTAACTCTAACAGTTTTTGCTCAGCGATGATGAATCAGTCAGTCAGGACATGTTATTTTATAATTATAATAGGTATTTATAATATATACCTATACGGTATAGATAACATAATAGATAACATTTTTGTGGCCAAAAAATTTGTTATTATTACATTGAAATCCAAGAAACCAATGAATTAATACTATTCAATAACACTCGTTAAACAAAATACAATCATTAATTATTTATGCAATTAAGACGGAGTGAGTAATATTTCGGGACTCCTAAATGATCCTGATTATTCTCAAACCTTTGTAGCACTATCAACTTAATCAAATATATCTATGCAGCTTTGTCCATGAATTGGAAAAAGGCAACTCTTACTTTTCAGTCACTGAGTGCCGACGATAGAAAGTGCAAAATTTAAAACAATGTCTTTATTTTAGCTTCGTTAAAATTTTCCTTTACTGGAGTCCAATAAACATTTTAAAGCGTCTCAGTATCCGTTCAATCAGACAGAAATGTATCCAATTTATTTTACTATCTCCGTAGTGCGGAAATTGATATTAGGGACGCCTCTACAAGCTCTTTAACTCACTGAGCGCAAAGTTAACATGGAATATCTTCTTAGATATGAATACTTTTAGTCTTCATTTCCAAGTAAATCACTTCTTACTTGTTTGTAATTTATAAAATAATGCTTTGGTTTCTTTTTAATTCAGACGTTATTTTGCAACAAATTGTGATAATAATATAATGATAAAATAATATTTATTTTTAAATTATTCCAAAAATTTGTTTGCTCAAAAAAACAAAAATATAATAGAATAAAACATATTTATCACACGTGGATCTAACAAATGTAATTGTGACATGTTAATATAAATCGAAAAACATAATAAATTTAAAAACTACCACCTTACAATACTTAATAAACAAATTAAAAAAACGTAGGAGTTGAATATTTAATCTCCTCCTTTTTTCAAGTCGCGTAAAATACAAAATTTGTATTCCCGTCGAATCCCGTAATTTTAAAGAAATCTTTATAATAACTTGGATCACTATCTAATTACTAACCGAAAAATCTATTGTAATACGTACGGATAACAACGGATTAGTGTCTTCACGGTTTTATACAAACAAATCATCAAGATAACCCTCTAAATAATGTAAAACCCCTACTTCCTATACGATAGGTTTAGCACAAAAACAAACTGCCGCTTTCGCGGTACACCGGAGGCGTTAATCAGATTTGCATAAATTTAAATCGCTAATTGTGTTTCCTCACCTTTAGAAATAGAAACACTGGCTTTTATATTTTTGAGTTCATTTAAGAGCATTAGCCTGATGGTAAATACTTATCTCGGTATCTGGTAAGTGAAAGTAATGGAAAACCTTTTTGTGTATTTTATTCGTGTCGGCATTTGGAAGTCAATGGAAACTTGTAGCCCTGAAAAAAGTGGGCTATCAATCCGTCTTTGTATTTTCATGTTTGTTACGCGATTATTAAAATAAGGTTATAAAATAAAATTCGTTTATTTTCAGGTTACATAGACCCATAGAAATATTAAAATTTCATATAAGATAACAAACAAACACATAATATTATTATAATGACATGCTATAAATAAATAATTAATAATTGATTCAAATTGTCAAAAATGTCAAACAAACAATACAATATCAAAATAATTTAAAATTGAATTCAAGTATAAATAAAAAAAGATAAAATAATAATAAAAAGGAATGCAATAATATTTAAACTGTTGAAATTACATAATAATTGAGATTGATTGTCTTCCTATCCGATATTTCTCACGACTTGTCTACTACAACAATGCCTGATAAAAGGACAGTCCAGTCTATTCCCAATCATACTTAGGACTGTGTTGGTGCTGCCTCTCACCCTGCGCACCAGTTACGTGGAATCAGTTAGTTCGCGCCACTGCGAACATCCCTGATGCACTGTAATATCGAGGCAGCTTCATCAAAGCCCTAAGAGCGTTATTATTATATTGAAATCGGAGGGCGTTGTAACATCTTTGCGAGTAATTGACCCACAGACTGCACGTGTAAAGTGTAAGGTTATGTTTGTAAATCGAAATTTAAACCACAGAAACATAATAATTTAAAAGATTCTTTAGTCATGACTTCCGTTTTTATTTCGGCAAAGAGTATTTGTTATGACTAAACTAGCAACCCGATCAGCGGAAGTGATGACTAGAGTGGGGGTAATCGAGAACTAGGAGTAGACTGGTTGGAAGTGGGGGTATTCTATTGAGTATTGGGAGTCGCCGAACTAGATGGACGTTCTATTGTAGTAAATTGTGGACGTAAAAGAAATATACCCTATGTACGAATTACTGTGTTTCATGAAAAATATATAACGTGAGTTGTGTCTGTTGGGTTTGATTTACACCCTGGATTGAAGTTACTCTTACAAAAGAGTAGTTTTAACTTCATCAGAAGCTCTCCAAAATCTGCGGGCCAACATATTCGCTCTTCTGTACAATGCTCTCCGCTCCCGGTCAATATCTTCATGGTCTTTGAGATCAGTGGTGATTATGTGACCCAAATACTTAAATTGGTGGACTCTTGTGAACGCTTCACCACAGAGATGTACTGAGGGAACATTTTGTGGGCACTTCGCACCAACCGACTCAAACACCATGATATTGCTTTTCTTAACGTTGTAAACCAGACCGTGCTGCGCTGAAAACCGTTCACAAACATCAAGCAATGTTTTCAGACCGCAGACAAACGCACTCAGCAGCACCATTTTTTTTTATGATATTGGAAGGCAAACAAGCAGACGGATTTCCTGATGGTAAGAAATTTACGCCGCCTAGAGACACCAAAGGTGGTAACGCACTAAAGGTGGTAACAACCCGGCCCCAGGTTGGCCCTCTTCGGGGATATGGGCGTGAAAATACTTTTTTTTCTAAAGAAAATTTTGTTTAAAAAAGTGTAAATGTTTGTACTCTTTACGATATATGTTTTTGCCGGCTTAGAAAGAAATATATAAAAGTTATAAAGTTGACTATTGACCTAGTAATCGCGTAAGGAACTTTTAAATCGAATTCGAAACTCCTTTATCTGAATATTCGCGTAAAAGACATAAAAAAAGTGCCATCGTATTAAGAACCCCCTTTGTATTATAGATTATTATTTTGAGTCGGTTAAAAAGAAAAACTCCAATCCGACTAGTACTTGCATAAAACCAGACAAGTATCAAGCAGTGAAGTATGGCTTTTTGTAGTCTAACCTCAGTAAAGCTATCGTTATTGTATAGTCCAGTGGCCAGCAGCAGAACTTTGTTTGATTGACACCCCTTTCCCGGTGTCTAGTTCAGCTATTGACAACAACTTTGTTCCTAGCCTCTTCGATTTCCTGCTTTTGATATCCTTTATTACTGAAACAGATGAGTATTACTAGAGGCTTTAGCTTTGGCTTTGACTATCAGTGATTAATAGGATACATTAAAAAGACAGTGCTCACTAACTATTAAAAAAATGTGTGCGTGTACTAGCGTACACTCGTAAGAAGTGAAGCTTCTTTATCACGTTATTTTTCAAAAAATAATTTGCTATATGCAATTTTACTGAAATTGGTTAAATAAAGTTTGTTGCCAATCCCTGCTCCGCTGGAGAAAGTATACTTCGAATCACGCGTGGTAGGGATAAGAACAAAGATGGCGCGTAACGGAAAAATGTGACGCGTAACGATAAAAATGTTACACTAAATTTTTTTCCAACCCCGATAAAGAAATTTCACTTCAAAAAAACTACAAAGGCAGGATTTCTTTTTCATATTGATTACATTATACAATGTGAATTTTGTTTGCAATTATGACTAGCCCAAAGGGTTAAAGCATTCATTAGTGAATGACGGAAAGGTGCCAGTTCAAATCCTCTCTAAAATTTGTGAAAATTGACTCCGGACACAGGACACGTGCAAAATTTAAAATAACTTTAAACAGGAATGGTTTCAAGTGACGTAAATTTTACGAAATTTATATTTATGTTCTTTAAAGAAAACTGTTAATAAAAACTACAGATTTTGTCACAAAACTAGGTACCTTAAGTTCCGTCTTATTGTAATGTTATAAAGATCTCAAAATTGTTTTTTAAAAAAACTGAGTAGTATCTTCACGCCCATATCCCTGAAGGGGTAGGCAGAAATACCACCAGGGCACCCACGACTAGCCGAAGACACTAAGTCCCATAATGTGATAGATGGCAAGCTCATCGCCAACCGGTCACATATCCAAACCCGGGCAACGCTATTTTATTAGAAAATTAAAAATATACAATTTCTGTTGCCCAACCCGGGGATCGAACCCGAGACCTCAAGAAGTCAAATCCGACGCCGGACCGATAGACCACTAGGAGATAACTTTTTGAAGCAAAATGTACTTAATAAAGAATTTTATTTACTTGGACGACACAATATTGTAATCCAATCGATTCTTTGCAATTTTTCTGCTTTTAAATTATTATTTCTACTTATTTGCGTTATACCATACCGATTTTTGTCATCCACGGTTAACGTTCGGTCAATTATTTCTTTACCACTATCAATATTACATCAGACAGATGTCAATACTTCATACCATATGGCGGTACCGATGCTTATCATTTTAAGCAATGAATTATATTCATAACGATTCAATTTCCATTTTACATGACGTCCAAACCGGTTAGTCAAATTACGCTGTAGTAGACTGCTCTATTTCGTTCATTAATTAATTATTCATTGCGTTATGGTTCAATGGATTCGGTACACTATTATCTCTTCATTTTGGAGTTTTTAAGTGTCATTCTGATTTTTTAAGGGACACAAATGAGTAGACAGATTTGAAGGTAAGAAATACTTGTCGCAGATTCTCCGATCATCATCATCATCATATCAGCCAAAGGACTTAGCCAGGACTTAGAAGGCTCTCCTATAAATTTCCAAAGCGACCGATAGAACCTATTCTAAAGATTCCCGTGTCGTTCTACTCCGACTGTTTTTTTTATAATTTGTCCGGGGTTGGGTATGCGTCCGGTTGGCAATAGGTTTTCCACCTCTTAAAATGATTGGACAAAGCCTGGACCAAATTTGGCTAAGCCTGGGTGTCCTGATTATATCTCTTTCTATAATTTCGTAGATATGGGCCTGCCTACATCTTCGTGAATACGGGCGTTGATACTTAATAGAAAAAAAATATTAACCCATGCAAAACCGTCCCTGCTGGTTAAAAAATAAAATACTTTTTAAATCCATGCATGGCTTATAGTCTGCGTTTGTTTTAAAAATAAGTTACGAAAATCCCTACTAACAAAGGCATATTTAATAAAACACAACTGCACTCCCGAAAATTTTACCTCAGTTAAAACCTATTTTCGGGCTTAATCCCGCCGCGAATATAACAAAGGTGAAAAATGAAATTCATTTGTTTTTAATTTTTTCACTGAAAGGGTTATTATAAACTAACAAATTCGAAACTGCAGAATTCATAACAGACACACGCAATATTTAATAGAATGTTTTCACTGCTGATTTTTTTATTTTAGTAATCCTAAAATTGATTAAAACGAGTATTTTTTTGAAGTGAAACTTCTTTATCGGGGTTGGAATAAAAAAGTGTAACATTTTTTCGTTACACGTCACATTTTTCCTTTACGCGCCATCATTGTTCTTATCCCTACCACGCGTGATTCGAAGTATACTTTCTCCAGCGGAGTAGGGATTGGCAATAAACTTTATTTAACCAATTTCTGTAAAGTTGCATATAGTAAATTATTTTTTGAAAAATAACGTAATAAAGAAGTTTCACTTCTTCACTTCTTACGAGTGTACGCTAGTACACGCACACATTTTTTTGTAATAGATAACCTATTTAACAACATCTTTCACAATTCCTCGCTAATTTTAGAAGTGAAACATCTGATAAGATCAAAGCTTAAAATATAGGTAAAAACATATAACTATATGGTAAATAAGTATAAACATAGGTAGTTTCAAACAAAGGACCATTTTCCTTCCAGCCAGCTCGTAAGAGGCAAGCAAAGTGATTATTAAGTTTTATATCTCAAATCTATCTAAAGTATCTTCACGCACATATCCTCGAAGAGTCAGACAGAGCCACAACCAAGGCACCCACATTTAGCATTTACTAAATCCCGCAATGTGATAGATGGCAAACCTATCATTAACCGGGTACATATCCAATCCCGGTCAACGTTATTTTTATTTTTGTTTAAAGTGAAAACTTCTTTAGCGGAGTTGCGCACTTTTTTTGGATCGTGTAGAAACTTCTAAACTCGCGCGAATGTTTGTTTACGATAGCGTAATAAATGAATATTACATTCCACCACGTAAATGATAGTAAGATAGTCCACCACTTCTGTGGGCACTCCCGGAGTGCAAGCCGTCATTTTTTTTCTTAAAATTTTTGATTTTTTTTTGTAGCTGGGAATTGAACCCGAAGCCTTAAGAAATCAAGCCCGAAGCTGGACCGCTAGACCACAAAGGCGAAAAGAAGTACCTAAAATTGTATTATTTTTACATTAATGTTAATGTAATGTAATATTATTATTAATGTCATTCTTATATATAAGTTATAAGTTCCTTCATAATATTCTTCAATATGTTGGGATGGTCCGTAATCTTATTGAAGGCTCCGACACGACTGGCTACAAAATGATTATATTAATAATAAATGTGGCCATAAAAGATCATTTCCTTATATTTCTTTTGTTATTATCCGGTTATTAGTTTTCCGCACGAAACTCTATTTCTATGACTAATTGAAGAGGATTACGAAGACCTTGATCTTTGAGATATTTGTATATTGGTGTTATGAAGATAATCTAGTTCGAGGGAAAATATTGGTGTTGTGGAGATATTCTAGAAAATGAAGGAAGGA